>PVLC010004463.1:0-68244 GCA_004027655.1 Graphiurus murinus
AAAAAAAAAAAAAAAAAAAAAAAAAAAAAGAACAACTCAATTCAAACTAATTGTCACACATTCTAAGTTTTGTCCAAAGTCATCTAGATCCACCTGTCCATCTACCTATTTGCTATCTGGGCACCGGAAGGAAATGAACAACAACTAAAAGCCAAGCACTCACATACAAGAACACAACTGATCCATGGTGCAGCGGCACCAGGAAAAAATGGCAGACGGGGGAGACGACAGAGGAGCCCCATAGAGCGCCGCATTCCGAGGAATTGACATGAGGGGGAAATCCAAGGGTGAGGAGGAGCTAACCTTACAGCTATCTGAACAAAGAGTGTTCTGAGGTGGACACCTTCATGTTCTTTTAAGGGAAAAAAGAACTCCTGACCTGGAGACGAGCTTTTTGAGAGGTCTCTAAGAGGATGAGGAACATCCTTTCTGATCATTCTGCTTTTGGGGGAAGGGGTCCTGGAGACTGAACTCAAGGTTGTTATACCTCTGAGCTACACTCCCAGCCCTATTTTATTTTTATTGTGAAACAGGGTCTCACTAAGTTGATCAAGCTAGCCTTAAATCTGAGATCCTTCTATCTCAGCCTCCCAAGTAGTGGGATTACGGGCCTGTACCACATGCCTGGCGCTGATCATTCTATTCAAATGTTAGGATGCCCTTCTCCCCCTGACACTTTATATTTTGCATAAAACTCATCATCATCTTACATGTTTTATACATATATATGTAATTGTTTTGTTTACTGTCTATCCTTTTCTCTTCTAGAATGTAAGCAGAGGGAATTCCCAAGGGGGTAGAAAAACACCTGACATGTAGTAGGTGTTGTGTATATATTTGTTGAGTAACCAAAAGAATAAGGGGATCACATTTTTAGGATTCAATCTTAGAGCTCTGAAAGGAAGTTATTATACTTTAGGCTAAATCAGTCAATAGAACACATGTGTTTATATTTACTATTTCTAGAAACCCCTGTGAAAGAATATTAAAAGTATAAACTCACAAGGACTAAGAGAAAAAGAAAGGCAGCCACAGCAGACAGGAGATTTCCGCAGAATGGTCATGGTCTTAACTACCTTTCTAGCCTGGGCAAAGATGAAACATTGGCCCACAGGGGGAAGCCAGTAAGAAACAAGTCGTTTGTGCCATGGATCCTTAGAAAGGCTCTGGATTTGGAAACACTTTGTACCTCCCATGCACCTTTCTCGGAAAGCTACTAGAGGATGCACTCCACCAAAACTGGGGTGAAATAAAGAAAAAGACCGAGGATTGAGGAAACAGAAAGCTAAAGGAAATTTCCAGGGCGAGAGTGAACGGAATTCCTTCCTTGATGGACAGAACGGTCCCAGGGAGCAGCCGGTCCAGATGGTGGCGGGAGGACAAAAGACTCCAAGGTGATGTCCTAACGCAATAGCAGCAGCAGCAGCAGCAGCAGCTGATAAACAACCTAGTATATTTGAACACATTGAGGGTTAAGGGTCCGATTTGTTATACAAAATGAGAAAACAAAGCAGTGATTATTTCCAGGGAAAATAAAAGCTGTACAGAAAAGGAAATGGAATGACAAGTTTCCTACTCTGGCTTCAGTGTGAGTAATATTTACTTAGTCGCCATACTGCCATACTGGGAGTCCGGGAGAGGGGAAGTGTTGATGTGTGTAAGGGGAGGGGATATAAGAAGATAAAACCAGTTTCTTCCATAGTAAAAAACAAAAGAAATGGCTAAATGTTAAAAGTGACGGCCTTTGGCCGGACTTGGTGGTGCACGCTTGTAATCCCAGTACTTGGGAGGCTGAGACAGGAGGATCCAGGTTCTTGGCCAGCCTCAGCTACCTAGTGAGGCCCTCCGCAACTTAGTGAGACCCTGTTTCAAAATAAAGAATAAAAAATAGGGCTGGGGGTATAGCTTGGAGGTAGAATGCCTCTGAGTTCAATCCCCAGTACCACCAAAAAACCCTCCAAAAAAACAAAAAATAAAAAAGTGACGGCCTTGGGAAAGCAGGATTAAGGGTAGGGAAGAGTGGGGAGGGGACTGTGATGTTTCATTATAAGCTCTAGAAACCTTAACGGTATAAGCTATGTGTGTGCTATATTTTGATATGAAGGAAAATAAAATTAATAAGAGGAATTTATGTTTCCATTATTAGCACCAAAGGAAGGATATTTAAGTATGATGTGTTTTTACATGCATGATGTGTTTATCTTTACACATAGGAGATATTTGAATGAGTGAATGAGTGAATGAATGAATGAGAGTTGACATGCACTTGGTTAGGGCTCAGAACTCATCGCTGGCAGCCAGTGGAAGGATGAGAAGTCTTGCATCTGAAAACGGTTTCAGGAAGCCCAGCAAAGATATGCAATAGTGAACACCCCAGTACAATGAAGCCCCAGGGTTTCTGCTCAGTTTAACCTATTACACAGTGTAAGGCTGGCAAAATTTCCTCATTTCCATAGAGCTGACTCCACAGATTTAAAAAGTCCTGAATGGGAAATAAATATGCTGCTCTTAATAAATGTCTACTTAAGGTATAGTTAATATAGTTAAATGTAGAAGTGTATAAATGATATATTTTAATAGCATTCTGAGCACACTTCAGGATTGAGATAAATGCAAACTTAAAGAAAAAAAAAAATTCCAGCATCCTCTAAACACATTGCCTTATCATGGCAAATGATAAATTGCGAAAGAAAAATGTTATTCTGCAGCGTTTTGAAGATTAAGTAGAGTATGAGTGAAATTAACATTGTGTGTAAGTGAAGATGTGACTATATCATGTCAGGCTGGTAATAAAATTGCAAAGGGGAGAGAATTAGAGTTTTTTTTATACCACAGAAATGGAAGTAGTTTTCATTTTAATTGTTTTTCTTTAAATGGATTGTTTCTGTAATATACTATATTCCTTCCAGTTCACAGATGTTCAGGAGGGATAAAAGAGTTGTAAAGTATTCTAATGTGAGCTTTTAAAATGGCTTTTTGGAACAGGAAAAGAACGGCCTAAAGAATTCGGAATTTTTAGAGGACAATAAAGCATCCATGTTGCAAATTTAGTGATTCGCATTTTGTGATATGGAAAAACAAATGGCCTTTTCACATTTATGCCACGGCTGGCCTTCAAGCCAAATATATCAGTTTCATTTATGATTTTCTCTCCTCTCCTCTTCTCTCTCTCTAGGCAGGCATCTTTACAACTCAGTTTCTTCCTCATCTCATCTCCCACCAGCAGTTGTTTTTTTTTTTTAATCCCTGGCATTAGAAAAGCTCACCTTTTCTCTGGGCTTAGCGCTGGGCTTCCCTTGAGCTAACGGTGATGGATGGACTCCTCTTGCTGGGGTCTGAGCCCCAGCTGTCCCTCCGCCCGCCCCGCCCACTCTTCCAGCTGGCCCGGGCTGGCCGGGCTGGCACTCAAGAGCTTCTGGTCCTGCACCTCCTGTTTCTCATCTCCTCCCTTCCTTCTTAAGAATTTTCTTCAGAAAGCTATTCTCCCTCCCCTGCAATTCTTTCTGAAACTTCTTGTGTCCTTTATGTTCTGTTCCAACACTCTTGTTTATCCTGATTTTTATTACCCTAATTTATTTATTTATTTTTTTACCATCATAGTTGCTCTTTCCTTCCTGGGCACGTGGCTAGAGCACGACAGATATATCCTGAGGTCTGAAGACACAGGAACCCCTGTCCCGGGTGGCTTAGAATCCTGCTGGAAGGCTGAGGGGTGTAGCTCAGTGGTAAAACACTTACTCAGCATGTTCAAGGCCCTTGGTTTCATCCCCAGTACTGGAAAAAAAAGAAAAAGAAAAAGAAAGAAATCTGTTGGAGATTAGCTTTGGGATTAAATGCCACTTTTTCATTTGTTTCCTCAACAAATATTTACGAAGTCCCCCCCCCCCCCATGTAGTAGGTACTATGCTAGGTTTTCAGTGTTGAGAAGAGAGACACGGGCTCTGTCCCAATGAAACTTACAATCTGGTGAGCAAAATATGCAGTAACAATGTTGGGCACGGGGGTGCATGCCTCTAATCCCAGTTCTTGGGAGGCTGAGACAGGAGGATTGCAGGTTTGAGGACAGCCTCGGTAGGTAGCAAGACCCCCAGCTACTTAGCGAGACCCTGTTTCAAAAACCAAAATAAAAAAAAAGGCTGGGGGTGTAGTTCAGAGGTAGAATGCCCCTGGGTTCTATCCCCCGTCTCTCTCTCTCTCTCTCTCTCTCTCTCTCTCTCTCTCACACACACACACACACACACACACACACACACACAAATAACAAAACATTGGAATGAACTCATCTATGAATCCATTCATTTTAAGAGTCACAAGTGAGAGAAAGAAAGTGATGGATGTGTCAGACTGGGCCATCTGACCTAGCTTGGGGGCTAGGAAAAGTTTCTTTGAGGATGTGACATATAAATAAAGAACTGAGGAATACCTAGCAGTCCACAGAGGGTGAGCAGAAAAGGAGGCTCCCAGTGGGGGACAGAGGCAGGGGAGAGTGGAGAATTTACTTTTTTTTTTTTGAACCCACAGACATTCTACCTCTGAGCTACACCCCTCGCCCTTTTTATTTTATTTTTGAAATAGGGTCTTGCTAAGTTGCTGAGGCTCTTGCTAAATTGCTGAGGCTGGCCTCGAACCTGAGATCCTCCCGTCTCAGCCAAGTACTGGGATTAGAAGTGTGCACAGGAACACAGGCAAGGAGATGGGTCAGGAATGAGGCTAGAGCTGAGATTCTGTAGGGCGGTACATGAAGGGCCCAGGGCCCACGAGGTAGCAAAATGGCGGCAGACTTGCCCTTTGACAAGACCAATGTTACTCAGAATGCTTGGAGGGGCACCAGCGAGGATGGGAGAGACCTAGCCCCATTCCTTCCCATATTCGAGGTAAACTGGCACCCCAAGAGTCACGGGGTGCATCCTGTGGTTTCCTATGGTCCTGCTCTCCATCTCAATGATGTCCTTATCTAACGGGAATACGTGCGTAGAAGGCTCCCAGAGTTTCCTCCTTTTCCCTTCTGTGCCCGGCTCACCCTTGCCTATTTTCTAGAAAAGTCTGACCTGCTGACACCTCCTTGGTTGCAAGAGGATACACCGAAGTGGCAAAGACATGTGGGAGGGTATATCATCACCCTTCAAATTAGAGAGACATTTAAGGCAAGGGAAGTCGTGTAATTTTGAGTGGAAAACGGAGTCGCTAATTACACTTAAAAAATTTCAGCAAGAAAAGGGCCAGCGATAGAATGAGACATGAAAGGAAAACACAAACCCCAGGGTTTCCACTTCCTGCACTGGAAAGTTGTATTTTCATTGGATTTGAAATTCCATCAGGCAAGCCAGAAGGTTAGGATGACCCTGCACTCCTAGACTCCTTTCCAGAACCCAGTAAAAACATATTCTCTGTGGGAAACAACATCATTTGGTGATATTTTATTTTATATTAGCTATTTAGAGAAATAAGCCATTCTACCCATCATTCCATGTATCGTTTTCAGTCTCTGAGCACTTTTCTATTTTTTTTTTCCTTGTAATTCAGCACTTGGTTTCACTGAGCAAAGATGTTTTCGGAGAGTAAGAGCAAATTTCTCCCTCTCTCCTTCTCTCCTTCCTCCCACCTTCCTTCCTCCCTCCCTTTCTTCCTTCCTTCCTTTTTTGTTACCATCCCTCTTTCCCTCCTCTCATCAATGAAGTATTATTTATGACATTCAAAGCACCAACTTTGCTTCAAAACTAAATTCATGTGAGGTAAAGTTTTGAAAGTAATTCCAACACTGCCTCAAAATGGCTTTATGGTCACCCAGTTCTCCCTGGTCAACTTAGATGAAATCGAGGCCACGCAGATTCTGGGGCCAGGAATTCTGCCTGGCATGCTGATTTGGATTCACCTGGGTCTTTCCTCGATGGGTGCCTTCTTTGGAGACCCTCGAAGAAAGGTCAAATGTTGGGGGGAGGGCATTACCTATTCTGCAGAAAGAAAAAAGGTGACAGTACAATTGCACGTGTGGAACTCAAGGTAAACATAGGCGTTCGAGAGAAAGCCCAGGGACGGGACAGGAGGAGAAGGCAGGAGGCCACCTGCGGAGTGGCTAGCCTCTCTCCAGAGAATGCAGGGTCTCCTGACGTCACCGGTCCTCCTCTGGCTCCATGCGACTGCGTTCTGGCCAACCTCCGCGCACTCAGCGAACACTGTGGCCTTGTATGGATGTTGAGATCATCACACACCATCTAACTCCCTGCGGAGCGTTGAGTCTCGTGGGAGGGGAGTCCACAGGCCGCCGAACCCAATCGTGGCAGAGTCAATAAGAAGGCCTGCAACATAGCCAGGCATGGTGGCGCACGCTTGTAATCCCAGCATTTGGGAGGCTGAGACCAGAGGATCTGGGTTCTCGGCCAGCCTCAACTACCTAGTGAGGCACTCCGCAACTTAGTGAGACCCTGTTTCAAAATAAAGAATAAAAAAATAGGACTGGGGGTATAGCTCGGAGGTAGAATGCCCCTGAGTTCAATCCCCAGTACCACCAAAAAAAAAAAAAAAAAAAAAAAAAAGAAGGCCTGCAACAGAGGGCCATCTGGAGGCGTGCAGAGAGAAGGAAGAGCTAATTCCGGTCGAGTCTGAGATTCAAATAGAACTTGACCCTTAGTCACCAGATAAGGTCAGGTCATGTGAGACTGTAAGGTGTGTGTGTGTGTGAGGTGTCCGATACCCTTCATGCCAAAGAAGACTGGTGTGTGAAAATTTAATCTCAGAAAAAATAGGTGGGGCAGTTCCATTATAAACTGATGCTTTAGCTGGGTGTGATGGTGCATGCTTGTAATCCCAGAACTTGGGAGGCTGAGAAAGGAGGATCACAGGTTCAAGGCCAGCCTCAGCAATTTAGCAAGACCTTGTTTCAAAATTTAAGAAAAGATCTGGAGGTGTAGCTCAGAGGTAGAATGCTTCTGGATTCTATCCCCAGTACCAAAAAACAAACAAACAGATGGTTACAAAAAATATTTAAGTAACAAGTGTGTCATACTAATATAGTACTAAAATATTAACTACTTAACAGAAGGCATAGATTTAATAACTAAAGGACACTTTGTGTGTGTGTGTGTGTGTGTGTGTGTGTGTGTGTGTGTATGTGTATTACTGGGGATTGAACCCAGGGGCATTCTATGTCTGAGCTACACCCCCAGACCTATTTTATTTTTATTTTGCTTTTGAAACAGGGTCTTGCTAGGTTAATGACAGTCTCACAATTTTACTGAGACTGTCCTCGAACCTGCAATCCTCCTGTCTCAACCTCCCAAGTACTGGGATTACAAGCACACACCACCATGCTCAGCTAGATAAAGGACTTTGAAATGCTAGTGTGTGCGCGCACGCGTGTGTGTGTGTGTGTGTGTGTGTGTGTGTGTGTGTGTGTTACTGGGAAACCCAGGGCATTCTATCTCTAAGCTACATCGCCAGCCCTTTTCATTTTTTTGTTTTGAAACAGGTTCTCACTAGGTTTCTGACCATCTTGCAAAGTTGCTGAGGCTGGCCTTGAACCTGAGATCCTCCGGTCTCAGCCTCCCAACTGCTGGGATTACAGGCATGTGCCACCACATCCAGGTGAAATGCTAATTTATCTGTGTGAAAATGTGGTTAAAACTACAGATATGCCATTTCACATCACTATTCAGAAATACATCTGTTGCATGAGCCAAAAATGTGCCTGTAATTACAATCATAAATGCAAATGTGCCAACTTGAACAGACCTAACGAGCTGCAGACAGGTGGAAGAGTTTGTAGCAGAACACACGCCCATTGGTCAGGAACCGCCTATTGCAGACACGTGGCAGAAGGTAATTGGCAGGGGTGCTGAATAAAAGCTCCTCCAGTTCTCTTTCCTGGCTGCACATTAAAATCCTATGGGAAAGCTGGGAGTGGTGGAGCACACTCATAATCCAAGTACTTGGGAGACTGAGACAGGAGGATCACAGGTTGGAGGTCAGCCTTGGCAAGTAGTGAGACTTATCCATCTAGCAAGACCCTGTTTCAAAATAAAAATAAAATAGGGCTAGGAGTGCAGCTTGGAGGTAGAATGTCCCCAGGTTCAGTCCTTAGTACCCTAAGAAAGAATCCTATGGGGAGCTTTACAACAATCCCAGAGCCCAGGCCGTGCCACTGCGATCTCTAGGAACAGGACCCAGGCACCAGTGGTGTCTACAGCTCCCTAGATTATTCTGGGGCGCAGCTGGGACTGAGCAGCACTTCTCAGACTCTGGTGTGCACGAACCCCCATGGGGACTTGTTACGTGCAGGTTCTGATTCAGTAAGCAGGCCCCGAGATCCCACATTTCTAACAGGCTCCCAGGTGGTGGTGACTGGCCCGCCTGTGGCCCACAGGGTAGAAATGACAGCTGGGGAAGCCTCCCACTGGACAGTCTGCACTTGCCTTCTCCGAGACTCCCGGTCCTGGAATACAAAGGAGTCTCGCAACAGAGGCAAGTCACATGCCATTAGCTCTTGCGTAAACCCAGTTCTTTGCCAGGTATGGTGGCACATGCTTGTAATCCCAGTACTTGGGAGGCTGAGACAGGAGGATCTCAGGTTCGACGCCAGCCTCAGCAACTTGGTGAGGCCCTCCACAACTTAGTGAGACCTTGTTTCAAAATAAAGAATAAAAATAGGGCTGGGAGTGTAGATTGGAGGTAGACTGCCCCAGGGCTCAATCCCCAGCACCACAAAAACAAACAAACAAATAAATAAACAGATCCAGTTCTCACTGGTGTGGTACACCATAGATGCGTTCAGTGGTCCAGGAACTCATAAGAACTTCCAGATAGCTGTCTCATGATCATTTCCCACCTTTTTTTTTACCATTTATTTATTTATTTATTTATTTTTGGTACTGGGGATTGAACCCAGGGGCATTTTTATTTTTATTTTCTTTTAATTTTGAAACAGATTCTCACTAAGTTGTAGAGGGTCTCATTGAGTTGCTGAGGCTGGCCTTGAACCTGGGATCCTCCTGTCTCAGTCTCCCAAGTACTAGGATTACAGGTGTTGGCCACCACACCCAGTTCCCTGTCTTTAACTGATTAGCTGTGTTCCTTTTTTCCTGAGACCCCAGCCAGGACCCACAGTGATTCCAAGAGGGATGGAGCCAGGAGGCTGGCTAGCCTGTCCTGAGAGTCAGTCAGAACGCCCCGCATAGCTCCAAGTCTTGGGGTTCATTGTGTCTTACCCTGAGTTCTCTTGTTGGAGGATCCCTTGAACCACAGACAAAAGGCGTCCAGGAGCCCTGCCCACAGCGGGTCCACCCTAATTCCCTGCTCATTTTCAAGCAGGAACCACAGCCAAAGGAAGCTTCGTTTTTTTGGTTTTTGTTTTGTTTTGTTTTTGCTAGAAAGACTAGGATAGGCCTGCGAGCAGGAGTAGTGTGTGGAGACAGGAGGAGGAGCTCTCTGGAGGCGCGGGTCCAGGGAGCACCTGGCCTGGCGGCGTCACAGCAGAGGGGTGCTCCCTGGGGTGCTCCGCCGGGGGGCCGGCCCAGGCAGGGACCAAGACCTCAGGCGGCCTTCACAGAAAGGCTGCCGGTCCTCCTGTGTCCTCAGGGACTGGGCAGTGGCTAGGCGGGAGGGTAGGGGGCTCTGCGGCGAGGGAGCACCACCTCTCCCTCTGTCGTACCAGTCCTTCTCTGATGCCGCTGCTTTTCCAGGCACCATTTTTTTTTCTGCCCACCTGCTCCACAGCCTTCATGCGCATGCGTGATTTGCTCGGCGATGCCCATGTATCTATGCGCGATGCTGCAATCAAGCGCACGGTTGTTCTTTTGCCAAAATGCACGCTTGTTATTATTTGAAGGGGAACAGGCAGGGGAGCGGCCCTCAGAATGACTTAAAGTGCCCACTTGCGACAGCATACAACCTTCAGGAAATACCGGCACAGCAAAAACATAGGATATTTCAGGGAATTTAAATGAGGCCATATTTCCAAACCACTCTGCTGACATTCATACCAAATGCACCTGTAACACTATATCTATTTTACCCTTTTGTGTGTATTTCTATTGTTATATAGAAGAACCATTCTCTTAGCTGGGTGTGGTGACACACATCTATAATCCCAATACTTAGGAGGCTGAGACAGGAGGATCACAGATTTGAGACCAACTTCAGCAACTTATTGAGGCCATGTTTTAAAATAAAAAATACAAGGGCTGGTGGTATAGCTTGGAGGTAGAATAACTCTGGGTTCAACCTCCAGTTCCAAAACACAAAACAAAACAACAACAAAAAAACTTTCTTGAATAAATTCGTTATGCTTTCTAAGTGGGAAGGAGAAGCTGGGCTGTATGCATCCTCTGAAGTTTTGTCTATGGAGGAGTTTGAGCAGTGTCCCATTTGATTACATTTGCTCAGTGTAGACATGCTGGGTGTGGTGGCGCATGCTTGTAATCCCAGCATTCGGGAGGCTGAGACCGGAGGACCCGGGTTCGCGGCCAGCCTCAGCTACCTAGTGAGGCATTCCACAACTTAGTGAGACCCTGTTTCAAAATAAAGAATTAAAAAATAGGGCTGGGGGTGTAGCTTGGAGGTAGAATGCCCCTGAGTTCAATCCCCAGTACCACAACAAAACAAAACAAAACAAAACAACCCCCCCCCCAAAAACAAAAAAACCAAAAAAACCCCACAGAGATGTGCCGTACCGTGAGCCACCACCTCTACCCTGCTGATGTGCAGAAACTCAAACTTCCCAACTGTACACGTTACATTAGCGCGAGATGCTGCCATTCTCAAAACCTGCAATAAATAATGGATTCCTAGCTGGGCGCAGTGTCTCACATCTGTTGTCCCAGTATTTGGGAAGTTGAGACGGGAGGATCGCAAGTTTGAGGACAGCCTCAGCAACTTAGAGAAACCTGTTTCAAAATAAAAAGGGCTGGGGGTGTGGCTTAGTGCCCCTGGATGCAATCCCTGTCACCACAAAAAATAAAAAATAAAAATAAATAAATAAGGATGCCTACCACACATTTGCATGAAGGCGGCTCTTCAGAAGTTGAGCTTCCACACAACGTGAAGCACGTTCCCCTCTCCTTCTGCCAGAAATGTGCCAGCTATTTTTAACCAGAAGGTCTGGATTTAACTGCTTTTGGAGGAGGAGGAGGAAAAATCTCCACATTTTTACATTTGGAATCAAAGGCCAAAAATCATCTCTGGAGCCACGAAGATTTCGTCCTGGAGAGCAAACAAAGGGATGATGATTCCCGACTCAGCGCGCCTGGCAGAGCTGGGAGTCTGGGTCCCTCTACGGCTGGGAGTGCTGGGGATTCCAACAGAGCCACGGAGAGCCGCTGGCGGAGCAGCAGACACCTCCAGTCTACGGCCCACTGTAATCAACATGCCCGGGGTTGGGCGGCCGACTCAACCCAACAGTCCTGGCTGCGTTGCTGATAATGCATTTCTGGGCTGGAGGGGTCTTCGACAACCATGTGGATCAACCGTTTCATTTATTGCGAGTGAAAAGGCAAATAACTTGCCCCGGGATCCTAACACGTAGGAAGTGTAGAGGCGAGCCGATGGTTTAGTGCTCTTGGCTTCTTGTCCAAGACCCTTTCTGTACCTGTTACCGTAACTCCTCCTCTCTCTGCTTTCCAAATGGGGCGACTCTGGGTAGTTAAGCTTCTGGTTAACCTGCTTGTTACTGAAGGGTGACCACTGTCAAACTCTGGCCACTGCGCATCAGCAGGCTGACATAACACAGCCCAGGCTTTTGCAGAAGCCTGCTCCCAAGGCCGGCTCCCTCTTCCCAATAGCCTCAGTCCTGGCGGAGCCCCACCCTCCCTAATTCTCTCCTGGGAGAAACCGAAGACAGGACCCCTTCGGCTCCCCTGGCAGCCCAGGGCGCTCGGGCAACCTTGGTTTCCTCCAGAAATGAGCGATAGCTCCTCGAGCATTTTCTATGGACTCCACACAGCTCCAAATCACCGCCAGAGGCCATGAGACCTGCCAGCTCCCTCCACAAAATTGGGAACTTTGTGGACCCCACGAGAGGCCTTATTTATTGCCTCTCCCCGAGAAAGCAGACCGGGGCAATAATCGTCAAAGTAATATTTACCCCTTAATAACTGCCTATTTTTATACCGGTGTTAGAGGTTAATAGCAGTGTTATTTACTCCTCTGCCAAAAAGAACTGAAGGATGTGAAATGTAGCAGTCAATAAAGCCGAATAGTCAGATAAATAACATTCATATTAGTCCCTGACAAATCCTTCTGCAACCCAGGGATATAAATAACCCCAAGGAAGCGCTTCCTGCATTACAAGTTTACTGATGTGTAAAATGTAATTTTAAAAAGGGCTTCGAGCCCTGGGAGCACCGGACGCTTTACCTGTGCACGCTGACAGACAGCCCCAGGGCTGCACACCAGTAAGCCATCGGGACACGCGTGAATTTCAGACATGCCGTTACCATGTGTCTGTGTGACCGTGCACCGCGGGTGCAGGCGCCGCCCCTCGTTCTCTGTGGTGCACCCTTCTCTGCTTTCTTCTTGTCTCCTCAATGGCTCTCTCTTGATCTCCTCCTCTCTTGCTCTTCTTTTTTTTTGGAGGAACTGGGGATTGAACTCAGGGGCATTCTACCTTCGAGCTATATCCCCAGCCCTATTTTTTTTTATTCTTTATTTTGAAACCGAATCTCACTAAGTTTCGGAGTGCCTCACTAGGTAGCTGAGGCTGGCCTCGAACCCGGATCCTCCGGTCTCAGCCTCCCGAATGCTGGGATTACAAGCGCGTGCCACCACGCCCGGCTCCTCCTCTCTTGCTCTTATGTTAGAGAAAGCGAAAGCTCCATCCCAGCGCAGGCTGTGGCCCCTTCCTCCGCCACCCCACCTGCTCCCCTGAGCTCCCCCGCCGACGCCAGCAGGCTCCTGGAGGTTTCCACCTCCACGGATGGCGTGGCGAGGTCTGGCCAGGCTGGAGCTCTGAATTCCACTCCCCTGGCCTGCCGCCTTCCCAAGCCAGCCGGGGCCCCACCTCCCGCTAAAAGACTCGAAGAAAACTCTCAGCTCCTTTCCATCCCTCTCTGATATTCACTTCTTCCTACCAGTTCCTTAGGAGATTAAAAACGACCCTGGAGCTAAGTTCTAGATACATAGCTCATGTGAGCTCTTACATAGTAACGACCATTAAGTGACAAAATGGACCATATCCTGAGCAATGCTCATTCAGCAAACCCAGGAAAAAGAAAAGCTGAAGTATTCTGAAAGGGGGCATATTATCTCTCTCCCTCCCTCCCTCCCTCCCTTACCTTCCTTCCTTGTACTTATTTCTCCCTCCACCAACTGGCCAGTTAGCTGCTTTATCTCTTTTCCTAACCTATTGATTAGTAAGAACTTTTTGAATTTTAGAAAAATTAGTCCTCTGCCATATATACCAAACACTTTTCTGAACAAGTCATTTATCTTCTGATTTAATTTATATAGCTTTTTGTATACAAAGATAACAGTTTTGTGTTTTTTTTTTTTTTTTTTCAGTATACTGGGGATTGAACTCAGGGGCATTCTACCTCCAAGCTACCCACAGCCCTATTTTTTATTCTTTTTATTTTGAAACAGGGTCTCACTAAGTTGCGGAATGCCTCACTAGGTAGCTGAGGTTGGCCGACAACCCGGATCCTCTGGTCTCAACCTCCCAAATGCTGGGATTAAGATAACATTTTTATATAATTAAATCCATCCGTCTTTTTCTTTATGACATTTTGTCTTGCTTAGAAAGGGCTTTCCAAGCTGGACATGGTGGCACACATCTGCAATCTCCATACGTGGGAGGCTGAGACAGAAAGATGGCAGGTTCGAGGCCAGCTTCAGCAACTTAGTGAGACCCTGTTTCAAAATAAGAAATAAAATGGGGTTGGGTATATAGCTCAGAGGTAGAATGCCGCTGGGTTCAACCTCCAGTACCATTAAAAAAATGAAAGAAAGAAAGGGCTTTTCTTCTCCAAGATTAACAAGTTTGGAAGCATTTAGCAAGATCCTCAGCAACTTAGCAAGACCTTGTTTCAAAATAAAAAATAAAATAGGGCTGGGGGTGTAGCTTGAGGGTAGAATGCTCTAGGTTCAATCCCAAGTATAAACAAAACAAAACAAAACCTTGAAAATAAGAGTTAAGCAACTGTTATTTAAATTGGCCATGAAAGTTTTTCTTTTCACGGTAGCTTTGCCAACATTTTCCTTAATCACAAAACTGGAACTTTTTGGTCTTGAATACCATGGTGGTGGTGGAGACATGGAAGTCTGTTGAGACCAAGCCTTCACCAGGATTCCTCCCCACAATTCTCTCCTTTCAAGTTGTGTCAGATGCTTGGTAAGTGGTGCGACACTTACTTTTTTTCTTTCTTTCTTTTTTCCCCCCCTAAACCAGAAATCCTCAAGCCTTTTCTTGATGATGCTACTTTTGATTTCTATGAAGTCTTGAGAAGAGGTAGAGGTGTGTGTGTGTGTGTGTGTGTGTGTGTGTGTGTGTGTGTGAGAGAGAGAGAGAGAGAGAGAGAGAGAGAGAGAGAGAGAGAGAGAGAGAGAAAGAGAGAGAGAGAGAGAGGAAGAAAGAGCTAGGTAGACAGAAGCCAGGGCAGGTAGTTCCAGACACAGGGTGACAGGGCCATTACTGTCCTCTCCACTTGGAGTCCCTACAAATCATGGCAGATAGAATGGGAAGAGAGGACCTGGTGTCAGCAGTTTAGGGAAAGAGGGAGGAAATTACAAAGATGCTTCGAGAACTTGTGACCCAGCTGACTTGAAGGTTGACCTAGTACAACTTGGAACTCTGTTAGTTATAAACATCTTTGTCTTTAAAAACAAACAAACAAACAAAAAACACTCCTGAAATAGTCTTTGTATGGCGCAATCCATTCTGAAAACTTCCCAGGGCATGATCGTGCACAACTGTAATCCCAATACTTGGGAGACTGAGACAGGAGAATTGCAGGTCCAAGGCCAGCCTCAGCAACTTGGTAAGAACCTGTTTCAAAAGAAAAACTAAGCTAGGTGTGGCAGCACACACTTGTAATTCCAGTACTTGGGGGGCCAAGACAGGAGGATCCCAGGTTCAAGGCCAATCTCAGCAACTTAGTGAGGCCCTCTGCAACTTAGTGAGACTCTGTTTCAAAAATAAAAAATAAAATAGGGTTGAGGGTGTAGCTCAGAGTTTGAATTCCCCTGGGCTCCATCTCCAGTAGAACAAACAACAAACAAACAAACAAACAGGCTGGAGGTGTAGCTCAAAGATAGAATGCTACTGGGTTCAACCTCCAATACCATAAAAAAAAAAATTCCATTCTGAAAACTTCAGGCAGTTGCAATCTGGCATCACATGGCTCATCACCATAGTCTCTTCTGCAATTTTTGAGAATAAAAAGAGCTGGTTGAGCTGGGCGTGGTGGCACACACTTATAATCCCAGTACTTGGGAGGCTAAGACCAGAGGATTTGGGTTTGTGGCCAGCCTCAGCTACTTAGTGAGACCCTCCGCAACTTAGTGAGACCCTGTTTCAAAAGAAAGAATAAAAAATAGGACTGGGGGTGTAGCATAGAGGTAGAATGCCACTGGGTTCAATTCCCAGTACGGGAAAAAAAAAAAAAAAAAAAGAAAAGAAAAAAGAGCTGGTTGACAAAACTAACGTTCCCATCGGTTTGTAATCAGTGACTACAGTCAGCGCGGGGAGCTGGTGGCTGCGTGCGGAGAACATTATTTTATACATCTTGTGGGAGAGGTTGAGAGGATCCTGTTTAAAAAGGCTGCCCTAATAAATGATTTACCAGGGCAGCCAGAGATCAAAGAAATTGCTCAGAAACTGCATCTCAGGGCACCTAAAATTCAAAGTTTATGGAAGTCCCCAGAACCCCAAACCTTTTATGACTTTTATATTAGCTCACCACTAAATTTTCAAAGCAGTGTGGCTGCTGTGGGTTTTAATAAGAGCTGCATGGGCCAAGCCTCTCCTTAATACATGGGAGAGTGATGCTGTGGAGAGATGTTTTGAAAATATGGCACATGCCATGGAAGATACAGAATAGAGCAGGTTCAGTCTGGATGGCGGAAATTTAAAATTCTAATGAGGAAAAAAAATCAACCCAAAGCAAATCCCACATACATACCTTGTAAGGAAATGATAGGAATCCTGCCTTGGATGTAGCAATTTAACAGCGTCTACACATACAAGCCCTGGGAAGAGGCTAAATAGCTCCAGAGATCAGAAAACTGAATCTAGAGCTGGGCGTGGTGACGCACGCCTGTCACCCCAGTACTTGGGATGTTGGGATGGGAGAATCACAGGCTCGAGGTTAGTCTCAACAACTTAGTGAGACCCTGTCTCAAAGTAAAAAATAAAAAGGGTTGGGGGTATAGCTTGGAGGTAGAATGTCCCTGAGTTCAATACCTAGTACCACACACACACACGAGAGAGAGAGAGAGAGAGAGAGAGAGAGAGAGAGAGAGAGAGAGAGAAGAAAATTGAATCTAGGTTCTCTACAGTAGGCTAAGCATCGGCTTACTCCTGATCACTGTGTGACAATTATCAAAATTCCTCTGTACCCTGGAGACTTTAGAGAGTTTCCCTAGAACAAGAAAAATTAGACAAAGTGTTTTATTTCATTGCATTTGGCTTATGCAGCTGATAAGAGACATTAAAATGTGTTGCTGAAGCATTGCCCAAGACGTAGAATGGACTTTCTTGGTGGGGAGCTTTCAGGATGTGACGTCTCTGACGGGGAACTCTGGCCAGGGTTCTGGGCACTGAGTTACTTGTGAATCCAAGGCCAGAACTGTCTTTTTTTTTTTTTTTTTTTGGCTATACTGGGGAGCAAACCTTGATATTCTGCTCCTGAGCTACATCCCTAGCCCTATTTTATTTTTTATTTTGAAATAGAGTCTCACTAAGTTACCGTACCCTGGCCTTAAACCTGTCATCCTTCTATCTCAGCTTCCCAAATGCTGGGATTACAGGTGACTGCCACTTTGCCCATTGAGGCACTGAGGTCCCCACAGCACACTGACCAACAACTTCCACTCCAGTGTCCCTCTGCCCCAGTTTGCTATCTCACTGTCCAGGCACCCTTGCTACAGGCCAGAAGAGTAGACACTCCAGAACCTCTCAAGACCCTATGGCATTTAACAGTAGGTCTAGAAGGATGGGTTCCCAAGGTGGTACCTCCCAGCCCTCCTAGAAGGTGAGTCTGGTTTCAAGGGGTTGACCCCTTAGCTCCGTGTGTGTGTGTGTGTGTGTGTGTGTGTGTGTGTGACTGCAAGCAGAGCCTTAAAGGGAGGCCCTTCAGTGAGTGACAGCAAGATGGAGGGGGAAGGGTGGGCACTGAGTGTGAAGCCTGCCCCTCCACCTCATAGCTAGATGCCTCCATCTTATCATGGAGGAGACATGGTACCCCTCCTGCTTTAAAACGTTGTTATGAAGACACAGTGAAGAAGAGTCTGGGAAAGCGCATTAGAAACTTACATATAAAGCACCCCAAACAACCTCTGTTCGGTTGTTGCTGTTGGTTTGTCTTCCAAATCGAAATCTCTAACCCACAAAATTCTTCCACAGTAAAGAGACATTGATACAAAGCTCATCCCCATTACCTCCTTGTCCTTTAAGTCACTCGCCAGTGAGCTTCTTGTCTCCACTTTCCCTGTGCTTCCTCGACTCCTTTCCTGGGTACTTACCTGGATACCAAGCTTGAGTCCCCTGTTATGGTTGGGACATAGAATGTCCCCTGGAAGAGCTCATGTATGATAATGCAAACTGCTCAGGGGCTAGACAATTGAATTATGAGGGTTCTAATCTCACCAATGAATGAATGAATCTATTGATAGATTAATGGTTTTATTGGGTGGTAACGGAGGCAGGCAGGGTATGGTTAGAGGAAGATGTCACCGAGGGTGTAGCCGCCGGGATTATATATGTCCCTTGCCCCCTCACCTCTCTCTCTCTGCTTCCCATTATCATGTCTTGAGTTCTGAAGATCTGACCTGGCCTATCATGGACTGAAACCTCTGAAATCTCCAGAACCATGAGCAAATAAACCTTCTTTCCTCTAGGTTGTGGTCATCAGGTATTTGGGGTCATAGCAGTGACAATGCTGACTGAAACATCCCCCTTCCCAAGTAGTCCAGTCTGACGAAAAATGGAGAAAGTCCCACTTAATGGGTGGGGAAGGGAAGGTCGGGTGAAAACAAAGCTTCCTTTCTGTTCCTCCCAGCTATAGCAGCATGGCTCAGACCGTAACTCTGAGAGTTAATAAGGTTGGGGTTTTATGGCAGGGACTAGATGTTTTTGTCCTCCAGTATATACTTTACCTTTTATAACAACAGTTTTTATAGGGCACACAGCCACAGAATTGAAGATCACAATTCCCAGCTCACTGTAGGTGTGGTCATGTGACTAAGTTCTGGCCAATGGGAAGTGAGCAGAAAGATGGATGCAAATTCTAAAGCAGAGAGAAAAGGAACATAACCTTCTCTTTCTCTTTCCCCTTCCTATTGACTGGATCGCAGATGTGATGTGGTGGTTGTTGGAACAGTCACCTCAGACCACAAGATAGAAGCCAAGCATTAAGGAATGCAACTAAGATGTTAGAAGAAGCCTGAGGCCCTGATCCACTAAGCTATCCTATCTTTTACACGAAACAGAAAAATGAACTTTGCACTGGTTTCTCTTACTGTATTTGTGGGTCTTCTGTGATGGCAGCCTGACCTATGTCATAACAGAAGTTATAAAGAAAAATATGGCTCTATGCTTTTTGAACCTCAGAAATCGCATGCCTGCTCTAAATCTTGGTTTAAAATATCAAAAATTCTCAGGCGCTCTTCTATGCCGTCCTTCTTCTTCACTAGTGTTCACTGCTGTTATCACCACTGTTGTTGCTACTACCATTCCCATGGCTGTTTATAAAAGGTGGGATTGAACAAGAGCAACGAAAGATAAAATAGATACGCTGGGGCTCGCCACAGTAAAAACGTTTATACATACATCAAAGGACATCATTAAGAAAGTGAAAAGACAACACACAGAAAAAATAATTGTAAATCAGATAGTTGATAAAAAGTCTAGTATTTAGAATATATAAAGAACTCTTACAACTCAACAACAAAAAGATAAATGGCCCAATTAAAAAGTGGCCAAAGAACTTGGGTAGACATTTATTCTTTCAAAGAAGATATATACAAATGGCCGACAAGCCTATGAAGCCATGCTCAACATTTTAAGTCAATGTAGATCAGAATTATAGTGAGACGCCACTTCATATTCACTAGGATGGCTATAAAAAATGGAAGATGACAAGTGTTGGGCAAGATATAAAGAAATTAGAATCCAGCCAGATATGGTGGCACACGCCTCTAATCCCAGTACTTGGGAGGCTGAGGGAGAAGAATTGTAGGTTTGAAGCCAACTGTAGCAACTTGTAGAGGCCCTCAGCAACTTAGTGAGACCCTGTTTCCAATTAAAAACTAAAATAGGGCCAAGGCTGTATTTTGGAGGTAGAATGTTCCTGGGTTCAATCCCCAGCATCACCAAAAGAAAAAAAAATCCTTATACACTGATGGTTGGAATATAAACCAGTCAGCTGCTATGGAAAACACTTTGGTAGTTTCTCAAAGAGCTGAACATAGAATTATCATATGACTCAGTAATTCTACTCCTGGGTGTAAGCTCAAAATAATTTAAAATAAGAACTGAAACAAATACATGAACACACATGTTCATGGCAGTATTACGACAGCCAAAAGGTATAAAAAAATGAAAATATCCACCACAAAGGAATAAGTAAACCCATGGCAGCACGTTCACACCATAGAATTGTCAGGAGCAAGCTACGACATTAACAAAGACCACACACGTTGTGTCTTTCCACAATGTCAGAATTTACTGAGTAACAGTAAATTCACAAGCTACATCACTTGCCTCAGTTGCAATTTGCCGAGTATTCATGGGGTCACTTGATGGCCATGAGCTGGGCAAACACAGGTTCTTTTATCCCAATCTTGATTATTAATATCTACCACACGCACGTCACACCTCACGCTTTGCACAATGGTGCACAGGTTACAGAATGGCTGAGGAAGGCTTAGTCTACAGGTTCCAGGAGGCACCTCGAGAACAAAGGCAGAGAACAGATATAAACGCAAAAGAGTGGTCAAATAAGATTAGAATCCAAAAGGGCTTGTTTGGGGTTCAGGCTTGTCAGGGTCCTAAGGGCAGGCAGTTTCAGAATGGGCGGCATCGAGCAGAGAGATGAGGCTGAGTTTCTCGGGAGACAGTGTGGAGCTCCGGGGCTGTCGGCCTCCGGTGTGGATGGTCTAGTGACAGCCGGGTGTGACCCCCTGCACCGTTGTCTTAGGTTCCTCTCCTTCTCTGTGTTTCAGGTAAGGGGGCTAAAACTGATAGCTCACGGGCCTGGTTTCTCTGATGTGGATTCAATACGACCATGCAATGCATGTGCTTCCAATTTAATTCGGTAAGTTCAAAAGTGATCACTTTTTTTTATTAGCACAATTACTTAATTCATTAGTTCGTGCCTTATGACTGTGCTGTGCACCTGCTGGTGGTTGACTTGTCCCAGCAAGGCGCAGAGTCATTCTACTGTGACAGGGTACATCTGCCAGGAGTGACTCAGGGTGGGGCACAGTCTGCTTCCCACAAGAAATATTATTCAGTAATGAAAAGGAAACAAGAACTACCATGCTATAGCACAGATAGAGTCTTACAACATGCTAGATGAAAGATTCCATTCGTGTGGAATATCCAGAATAGGTAAAGCCATAGGGAGAGAGAGGTGGTTAGGCTGGGGGCAGGGGGGGGGGCTGGGCAGGGGCTGCGGTGGGCATCGTTCCCTCTGCGGTTCAAGAGAAATGGTTTGGAACTGGAGCGGTTGTGCCTGCTCAACATTTTGAATGCAGTAAATGTCACTGAAGGTTGCTTCACTTTCAAATAAAAATGATTAGTTTTAGGGTATGTGAATTTAACCCCAGGTGAAACACACACACACACACACACACACACACACACACAGCCATGAACACCAAAGCAACAGCAGGGTTATTTGTTTGCAGAAGTGACACCCAGCAGTGTGGAACCCGCTTGATACAGAAACCTGAGCCATCCAAGTACCTAGGCTGCTAGCAAGCTCCTCTCCTCCGGCCATCGGTCAGCTCCAACCTGCACCAAGTGGTGGGGGACCCGGGGATGGCGCCCCCTGCCCTTCCTGATTCCTTATTTATTATGGTAGTGAGAACCAGGCTGAGGCTCGGAGGAAGAAACTCCAAGATGGATATCCGGGCAGCGTGGTGGCACAGGGTGCTGTACAGGCCCTGCCCAGGGGTCTGGTTTCAAACCCAACTCCCTCACACACTTGCTCTGGGCTCTTGAGAGAGTCTGTGACTGAGTTTCTCACCTTCATCTGGAACTAAAGAACATTTTCTTTAATTAACTTCTATTTCCAGAAGCTGGCTGCTCCGCAGTGCCCGCCCCCCGAGCCCCCCAACATTGTGCTTGGAGCTGGCTTCTTTCCATTGAGAGAAGTCGTGGCCTCCTCCCTGGTGCCCCCATCGCTGCCTCCTCTCTCTTCCACACCTTGTCACGCTCTGTTCAAACCCTCTAGAGTGCTCATCTTAGGTGGGATACAAGGCAGCCCTCACACCAGCCTCCCGGTCCAGCCGCTCCCTGATCTCATCTCCCCAGCAGCCCCCTGGCTCACTCCACTCTAGCTGCCATGGTCTCCTTTCCACTCCTGCCCCAGGGCCTTTGCACGAACTGCACTCATCTCTGTTCTTTCCCACCTGGAAGGCTACTCTTGCCCTTGGCTCCTCCAGCTTACTGGAGAGGTCTTCTCACCCTGACATCTCCTGCTTCCCTTCCTAGCTTAGTGTTTGTTTTATATTGCACTTTAGTTAACACCACCATTTCACACTAAACATATTATTGCTTGCTTATTTATTTATTTACTAATTTATTTACTTTTGGTCTCTCCCTAAAAGGTAAGCTCCACGAACTTTTTTTTTTAACACTGGTGTATCCGAAGTGCCAAGAACAGTTCGAGGCACACAGTAGGTGGTATGAAACTATTCACCAAATGCATGAATGAGTTATTTCAAAGGCCAAAGACAAGGGAAACGAAAGCACTATGTGAATGTACAGTGTTTCATTATTCATGTCAAAATGAAGTTGGCCTTAATACACCAAGGCCCACACTGGTAGAGTTTGGGATATTTAGAGAAAACAACAAAAATTGAAATTTTCACTCACTATGAAGGAAATGGCCAGGAGCTGCCAAGGACAGATGTGACGGGGCCTCTGATTTCAGACTCTCTCTGAGGCCCGTTTCATCAGTCCTAACAGAAGGGACCCCAGAGGAGCAGGTTCCCAAGGGCTACGAGGAGCTGGGGTGTCTCATAGCTGGTGTGGGATTTTATGGACATATCAGATTGTCTTTCTATTTGCTACCACAAAATTAAATTAGGAACAAAAGTCATTTTGGCTCAATGAAAAAAATTACAAAAACTAAAACTCAAAGTAGAGGGGGCAAGGAAAAAGGCCAAATCACACAGAGGTCAGGCCTGCCAGGAAGGTTCCTTCTTAAAGTCTTATAAATAGAAGGTAATTTCTAAAATGTCAAGGGTTTCTCGGCTCAATTAAAATTATTTGTAGCACAAATGGTTGAGACCAGGGAGTGCTTTCAGCCAGGGAAACGCAGGAAGGAGAATAATAAGCGCCCGGTGCTGTTGCTCGGAAGAAGTCTTATTTAGAACGCCAGTGACTTTAATGATGTCAGACGCCAGCAAAGGCCAGTGACAAAGGAAGCATAGCTGTCCTTCAGGCCCTTTCGTTCCGCTTCCATTTAGAAATATGAAGCAGCCCAGAGCCATTTTGCTCTGGGAACAACTTCATTTCCCACGTCAGTCGGTGTGGAAGGAGAGCCGTGACTCACCGGGTACACATTTAGGACAGACAGGGGCGCGGCCAGGACGCCGCAGCCCTGCGCTGAGGAATATCACCCGAGGCTGTCATCTCCTAGAGGATGGATTCTGCAAACATTACGAACTTTCCCATTTGGGGGAGCAAAAACAAATATCCTACAGACCCAGCTTTGGTCACAGACAAATAGTTCTTTACACACCGAGCCCGCCAGTGTTTGGGCGCAACCTGACAACGTCCAATGAAGTGCCGATTCAGCCACAGGTGCTATCATGTATCGGCAACATAGAATTTCATCGCTTACGGCCATCGGCAGAAAAATGGCTGATGATGATGCCTTCGGCATTGATGACTACTCTTGCAATCAGCTTAATTAAAAGAATGAACCGCAACTGTGGGTCACCGACTTGAGGCCCAGGAGGCAGGAAAACGTATAGCACCACCAGAAAGTCAGCATTTAGTGTGGTTTGTGGTTCAGCACTGACAGGCGGAGCCCCAGGTGTGCGTGATTTCTTTTCTTTTCTTTTCTTTTTTTTTTTTTTTGCAGTACTGGGGATTGAACCTAGGGGCATTCTATCTCTGAGCTACACCTCCCAGCCCTAATTTTTTATTCTTTATTTTGAAACAGGGTCTAAGTTGCGGAGGACCTCACTAGGTAGCTGAGGCTGGCTGCGAACTTACCATCCTCCTGTCTCAGCCTCCCAAGTGCTGGGATTACAAGCGTGCGCCACCACGCCTGGCTCGTGGTGTGTGATTTCTGCGTCCGCTCCCTTCTCTCGTGGGCCCTCAGTTCCTCGTTCCTGGTGCACACATAATTACTAGAACAAGTGCAGCGAGACGAGGTCTACCAGCTGCTGGCTTCTCTGCAAATCCTGTTCCACGGATGGCCAGGACAGTGTCACCCTGCTCGCCTTCCTCCGGAGCCGCTTACCAAAGTCCTCCAGGATGGCGGTTTAAGTAAGGTGCGTCCCCTCTCCCCTCACAGACGACCTCCAGGATCAGAAGCAAGAGAAACCCTCCTGAGATAAGCGCCCCGCACACCACTGGCTCACAAATCGGGTTGGTTTGTAACATCAGGCTGTTTATCTTCCCAGAGCTCCTTGCTGGGAACTTTTCCTCTGTCTCAGCTGGGCATGGTGCCTGTAATTCTCGGGAGGCTGAAATAGGAGGATTGCAGGTTTGAGGCCAGCCTCAGCAGTTTACTGAGATCCTGTTTATTTATATATTTTATGTATATAAATAACATATAAATTATAATAAAATAACTTAAGAAATTATAAATAAAACATATTAGAATATATTTATATATTATGTTTGTAGAAATAAATATAAATTATATTTTTATCATATATAAAAATAAAAATGAATTTTTATTTTAAAAATAAATATAAAATATAATATATATGACAAGATATATTATATAAAATATAATTTATATGATAAAATACATTATATTTTATATTTATAATATAAAATATAATTTATATGATAAAAATAAAAATAAATATAAAGATATAATAAAATAGTAAAGATAAGTAAATAAAAAAGAATTGGGAGCATAATTTGAAGGTAGAATGCCCCTAGGTTTGACCCCCCCAGTATTAAAAACAAAAACAAAACAAAACAAAAAACTTTTTCCTCTGTCCCTTCAGCACCTGGGGTGTCGGGGAGACAGGAGGAAGGAGAAGAAAAAACTCGGAGGAACTTTAGAACCACCCAGAAGGCCAGCCCCAACCCCAGCCCTGCATCCCGTTCCCATAATTGGTGAGGACCTTAAAAACACAAACAGCTCCAGCCACCAAGGAAAGATCAAAGGAACATTCACCCACTCACTTAACTCAGAAAAAATAAAACACCCAGTGCAAATTGTGGGCCTTTAACTCTCTTGTGTGACCGAAAACCTAATCAGAGTGCGGAGGACTATAAACATCTAGGAAGCGAAGCAGACAGTCATTAAAATTTGATTATGAGACTAGCAGCTCTGATAGGGCCTTACAGGCTCATAGAACAAAACCCCGGGCCTGAGGGGCCGCCTTCCCCCAGGAGGGGCAGGGGCCTGGGCCAGACAGAGAGCTGAGACCATCTTGCTTTCACACAGGTAAGAGTGGGGGGCCGTGCAGGCCACTTCGGCTTGCTCCGTCAGGAGAAAAATGGACTTCAACAGTTGGTGGATTTTTGCTTTCCCTTCTGCTTGCAAAAACATTCATTGTCTCCCGATCATAGGAAAATGCCAATTTCTGCCTTAGCGAGTCGCAGCAGCTCTCTGGTGGCTGGGAAGGGGTGTTTGTACAGGGCCCGGGTTCAACTTCAGCTACAACAGCTGGAAGTGACCTCACTGTCAAGTGGAACTTGGGAGAAGACAAGAGGAAAGGCTTCTGGGAAAAATCTGGACTGGAGCTGGGCGTGGTGGCGCACGATTGTAATCCCAGTACTTGGGAGGCTGAGACAGGATCACAGGTTCTTGGCCAGCCTCAGCAACTTAGTGAGGCCCTCCGCAACTTAGTGAGACTCTGTTTCCAAATAAAAATAGCACTGGGGGCGTAGTTCAGAGGTAGAATGGAATGCCCCTGGGTTCAATCCCCAGTAAAACACACACACACACACACAGTTTAAAAGTTATGGGAAATATCATCATGCTTGAAATATCACAAATGAAATTAGACAAAGAACTGACTAAACCAGGTGTGGTGGCACACGCCTGTAACCCCAGTACCTGGGAAACTGAGACAGGAGGATCACAGGTTCGTGGCCAGCCTCGGCAACTTAGTGAGGTCCTCTGCAACTTAGTGAGACCCTGTTTCAAAATAAAAATAAAATAGATCTCAGGGTATAGTTTGGAGGTAGAATGCCCCGGGTACCAAAACAAAAACAAAAACAAAAAAAACCCCAACCCCCCCAAAAACAAATAAACAAACAAAACCCAGAACTGGAATCAGGAAGAAGTAGCAGAGCACCAGGACCCCTTAGTAAAAAGAAAGAGGGACAGGACTGGCCTTCTGGAAGCGGCCCTGTGACAGGCGCAACGAGGACACCTTCCCTGTTCACTCTTGAATTTAACAGCGTCTTCTGTTGACACACGTGTGATTGCAACAAGGTCAAATTTACTCAGGCCGGCCCATCAGGGTGTCTGTCTCCCCAATAGTAAGGGCCTCTCCAGAGCTAAACGAGTCAAAGTAGACTCTCTTAAAGTCTTGCCTGCAGCAAAGTAAAACACATTTTCTGGGCCCCCCACCGTTAGCCTCGACTGTGGTGGGCAGTGTGCAGCCATTTCTCTGCTGTGGGGTAGTGTACTGCGCATTGCAGCGTGTCTAGCAACTTTGATGGCTTCTACTCGCTTGATGCCAGGAGCACCTCCCCAGCTGTGACAGGCAAAGTGATCGGCAGCCTTTGCCCAGGCAAGTGTGAGGCGAGTGTGTGTGTGTGTGTGTGTGTGTGTGTGTGTGTGTGTGTGTGTGTGTGTGTCAGAAGCACTGGGCTGAGAACCAGTGACCTCCTGTGAATTGACTTTGAAAATACACGGATTTAAGGAAAACTCCGGTAAACTCCAGCACTGGTTAGCCATATCCGTTCAGCCACTCTCTGTGCAGCCCCTCTATACTTTGGAGCTTGAGTATCCCCGAAATGTCCTGTGTTGAAGGCTCAGTCCCCGACCACGGAAATACAGGGAGGCAGCAAAGTCTGTAGAAAGGGGGCAGTGGCTCGTGGAGGAAGTCCGGTCACAGCGGGCATGAAGACACTATTGGGGCCTCGGCCCCCTCCTCTTTCTCTTTTTGCTTCCTGGCCACCATGAGATAGGCAGCTTCTTCTGCCCCCCCACCACCATCATGAGCTGCAGACCCCAAATCAACCAGGGCCAGTCAAACAGCCGGGAACTCCAAAACTGTGAACCAAAACAAACCTCTTCCTCGTATATGTTGATTACCTTGGGCATTTTGTTACAGTAACGGGAAGCTGACTGACTTACCCTTCTGCTTGTGGAGGCAGGACAACCAGACTCTAGGTCCCATCGTACCTGTCTCCTACCACCCGGCCTCCTTGCCACCAGTCTGACCCTTGCTGTGGTCTCTGCAGCCCCAGGTGGATTCTGTGAAGAGATCTGATGCTGTCACTCATCTCATTAAAAGCCTTTGGCACCCTTACAGGAGAACTCAAGGCCCATTACGACATCCCTGACCCTTCACAATCTGGATTCACATGCCTGGGCCCATCTCCCTCGGTGCACTGCTTCAAACTGAATGCTGCGGCCCTTCCCCAGTCAGTAGATGCATCCCCGAAAGGGCTGTGCCCTCCTTCTCTGACCTCATGTTCCTCTCCGCCTCCGATCTTCACTTTTTTTGTTTTTTTTGTTTGTTTTGGTACTAGCGATTGAACCCAAGGGCATTCTATCTCTGAGCTATACCCTCAACCCTTTTTATATTTTATTTGAAATAGGGTCTTGCTAAGTTGCTGAGGGTCTTGCTGAGTTGCTGAGGGTCTTGCTGAGTTGCTGAGGCTGGTCTCAAACCTGCAACCCTCCTATCTCAGCCTCCTAAGTACTGAGATTACAGGTGTGCGCCACCATACCTGGCTTGATCCTCACCTCAAGTAGCAACAGTTTATTCTTCGGTACTCAGCTCCAACTCCCCCTCTTTAGCTAAGTCTTTCCCACCACCCCCAAAAACCTCTTCAAAGCAAACGGCTTCTGGAACTAGAAAAGTCCCTAGACCACACGTCTGCTACTACTGAAGTGTACCTCCGCTCCCCCATCCTTCCAGCAGACAAATGTTTGTCGAGCACCTACCATGGGCTCAACAAACCAAAAAGTGCTGCCTCTGTTGAGCTTACCTTCTAGACAGGGAGCTGGAAAATAAAGCAAGTAACTAAATACATGCCAAACGGTCTTGGTCCCCAGCTCTCCACTAGAGTTAGGGCATAGACATGAGCCAGGCTCCTCCCTGCCTTCCAGGAGCTTCTGGTCTTGGGGGTGGGGAGTGGGGCATCATGGGAAGAGGAAGAAGAGCATTTAAATCCAGCCATGAGGAGTCAGAGCGGTCAGTGAGACAGTGTGGGGCTGTGATTTTGAAACTTCTGAGCTAAGCTTCAGGGGAACCTAAAAGGATCAGAACTTTTACCAGGTAGGTACAAGGCATCTCAGGGCGGTCCAGACTCGGAGGGAAGAAAAGGATGGTTTCTGGAAATGCTTAGATGGAATTCCCATCAGAATTAGCGGCAGGCTAGAATATTCCCCTTGGTGTCCCTGTCACTTGGCAAATAATGGTGACGTCAGGACTGGAAGCCCTGAGGCCACAGCCCTGCCTGACTCCTGTACTGTGACTTCCCCAATCCCACGCTCTTCAGGGGGGCTTCCTGCTGGAGATGGAGCCAGAGGAGCCAGCACACACCTCCGTCGTGACCATAGGAGATCAGACCCTCGTAGGCTAGCCCTCACCTGCTTGTGGAGCCAGTCAGGTGGGCTGAACGTTTGTGCTCCTGCAAAATTCACACGCTGAACCCTAAGCGCCCAGGGGCACCGTCAGGAAGGGTTAGGTCACCTCCATGGGAGCTGGTTAGGTCATGATGGCGGAACCTTCACAAATGGGACTGTAGGAGGGGCCGGAGAGAACGGGCTCACCCACCGTGTGAAGACACAGCAAGCAGGGGCCACTAAGCCGGGCGTGGTGGCACATACCGCTAGTCCCAGTACCTGGGAGGCTAAGACAGAAGGGTCACAAGTTTGAGGCCAGCCTCAGCAATTTAACAAGACTCTATTTCAGAATAAAAAATAAAAAAAGTTTGGGGATGTAGCTTTGAGGTAGAATGCCCCAGAGTTCAATCGAAAGGAAAGAAGGAAGGAAGGAAGGAAGGAAGGAAGGGAGGGAGGGAGGGAGGGAGGGAAGGAAGGGAGGAAGGATCCACTAATAAACCAGTAAGAAGACCCCCTACTCAAACCAAATCTGCTTTAATCTTGGACATTTCAACCTCCCAAACTATGAGTAGAATTTCTGTTGTTGCTGCCCAAACTGGTTTATGGTGTTTCCCTGAGGCAGCCCTAGTGGAGGGATCATAAAGCCTGTCTCCCATGCCTCCCCGCAAAGCAAGACGTACACCAGAATATAGAATAAAAAGCCAAAAATCATTCCAAGAAGCTGACATTAAGTGGACAGAAAGAACCTGCGGTCCCCACTTGCCTGTCTGTTCCCCGTGGTTTGAGTTCTCGCCCACCTCCCTAGCCTACCCATACGGGGGACCCTTGTGTGTTGACTTCCATTTCCTTGAAATGGTTAATCTTTGCAACCTAGGCTCCCAATGGGAGGTTGACGCAGGGGATCAGCTCGCTCCTCGTGTGGGTCCTTTAAGAGCTCGTCTCCTCCCTGAAATATAGAGCAACCGGGAGAGGATGAGTTCAGCATTTCCTCATAATGTCTCATCGATCCTGCACGCCAATGGGACGCAGCTTCGGCTTTGTTGGAGCTGACGTTTAACCAAAGTGAGGTTTGTTCCTCTCCTTTACAAAAACGACAGGCAAGTTCGCAGTGAATGATGGCTTCAGGGAAATTTGGGGATTTGTAAAGATTTGGAAAGGGATTGAATCACTTTGACCTGCCAAGTTCACAGCTTGGGTCTCTCCCTCTCCCTGTAATAGCTAGAAAATAGATTCCCCAAACCCCGCGAGAGATCTGGGATCCAGAGGTTAGTGCTGTGGAGACCCAGCCATAATTTGCACTTGTCAAATATCTTGATGTTTTTCTTCAAGCCCAGTGAATCACAAACAGCTCTCTCCAAATCCTGTTCTTGCGTACACATGTGCAGATGGAGTACGATCTTTCAGGTTCAAAGATATCTTTTTCTACTTCTTCTCTTTTTGTAGTAGAGAAAGATTTAAAGGTAAAAATAAAAGTGGGATGTGGTGGCACATGCTTATAATCCCAGTACTTGGGAGACTGAGACAGGAGGATCGCAGGTTTGAATCCAGCCTTGGCAACTTAGTGAGGCTCTCAGCAACCTAGTGAGACCCTGTTTCCAAATAAGAAATAAAATCAGGATGGGGGCGTGGCTTGGAGGTACAATGCCTCCAGGTTCAATCCCCAGCACCAAAAAAAAAAAAAAAAAAAAAAAAGGAAAAAGCTTTAGGAAATATGTCAAAGTGATTCTTTTTTTTCTTTGTCTTTTCTGTGTTTTGTAAAGTTTTTCTTCTGAACATATATTAAATTAAAAGATAATTTTTAAAAAATAAGATCTTAGGTAAAGTCACAAACATAGCACTAAGAATTTATGGTAATTATGGTAAAGGAAAACAGACTTAGTCATTTCAACATCAAGTTAACAATAAAAATTCCAACTTCCATGGTATGCCTAAACCAATCACTTCTGAATGGCCATATTTACCCAGATGAAACTACAGCTCATCCTAGAAATATAGTCATATTAAGTGTCCACATTTAAGAAATTGGAGGAGAGAAAAACAAAGAAGATGGGAAAGAGGAGAAAGTAATCAGGTGGGCATAGTGGCACATGCTTATAATCCCAGAATTTGGGAGGCTGAAACAGGAGGATCACAGGCTTGAGACCAGCCTTAGCAAGTAGCAAGACTCTCAGCCAACCTAGTGAGACCCTGTTTAAAAATAAATAAATAAATAAACAAACATATAAATAAATAAATAAAGGACTGGGCCAGGTGTGGTGGCACATGCTTGTAATCCCAGTACTTGGGAGGCTGAGACCAGAGGATCCGGGTTCATGGTCAGCCTCAGCTACTTAGTGATGCCCTGCGCAACTTAATGAGACCCTGTTTCAAAATAAGGAATACAAAACAGGGCTGGGAGTGTAGTTCGGCAGTAGAATACCCCTAGGTTCCATCCCTAGTACCACCAAAAAAAAAAAAAAAGGGGGGGGGGGGGGTGGGCTGGGAATGTAGCTCAGAGGTAATATGCCCCTGGATTCAATCCCTAGTACCATAAATAAATAAATAAATAATCAATCTTGGGCAAAGAAGAAAAGGAGTAAAACGGAGGGGAGATGACAAGTCCGAAAAAGAAAGTGGATAAGCTAGGTGTGGTGGTTCATGCCTGTAATCCTAGTACTTGGGAGACTGAGACAGGAGGATCGCAGATTGGAGTCCAGTCTTGGCAATTTTAGGGAGATCCTGGGTGTAGTTTGGAGATAGAATCTCCCTGGTTCAGTGAGGGAGGGAGGGTGGGAGCAGGTGGGGTTGGGCCCAGGGGAGGTCTGTGGAGCTGGTGGAGGGACCTTCCAGCAGGCTTCACACCCACATTCATTGCGGTCAGTAGCAGTGGCAGCATCCGCCTCTCACCCGGGAGTATCCAGAGTAGGACTACAGGTTTTTCCTAGAATGGAAGTAAAACCCTTGCCGTCTGTATTGGGCTGACGTTTAATGACCCTGAGAGGTCGAGGGAGAGACACCACCAGTAGTCGCCTTTGGGATGCTGCCCACCGCTCCCAGAACAGGAACGCCGGGTACCCGCTCTCTATGCTTTCCAACAAATCACAGCCTGAAAACCCACAGCCAGGCACCCTAGCCACCGCCCGGCTCCCCACATCCCGCTGTGGCTGAAAGCTGGGCCAGTACGGGGAAGAGGGTGGGGTGGTTAGCCAGCCCAGGCCAGGGAAAGGGAAGCGGCAGCTGGTAGCGGCGGCAGCATCTGGAACTTGAGTTTACCTAACAGATTAGACGGGTGCTCAGCTTCTGCTTTCTGGTTGGTTGTAAGAACTCAAGTTATTTCTTCCTTATTGCATTTCACAAATTTGCCAAGTTCCTGAAACATATAACTAGGCAACTGATCCCAAGTTGTTTTGTTTCTACTGAATGGAAGGAACCATAATATATATATAATTTTGGCAATGACATTTTATTTTGAATGGTGAGAAATAGCTAACCATCTTTTTATTCTTTTTTTTTTTTTTTTTAAACAAAAGTGCTATCATGTAGTCCCCAGTCTCAAATCCACCTCTCATTGTGGGACTATGGGCAAGGTTAACCCAGTCCTCAGTATCTTGATTTTCCACTCTCTAAAATACAGAAGGTAAGTGAGGTGTGGTGATGCATGCCTGTGGTCCCAGTATTTGGGAGGATGAGACGGGAGGATCCCAGGTTTGAGACACTCTCAGCAACTTAGATCCTATTTCTAAATAAAAAAAATAATACAGGGCTGGGAGTTCTGTGTAGTTCAGTGGTAGAATACCCCTGGGTTCAATCCCTAGTGCCACCAAATAAGTAAGTAAAATACGGAATAGTACCTTCTTTATGGGGTCCTTGCAAGGATTCTCCATGGAAATGAATCTAAACTATTTAGAACAGTGCCTGGCATGAATTTAGCACTTTCTGTTCACCAGAGTTACTTCTTTTCTTCCTTCCTTCCTTCCTTCCTTCCTTCCTTCCTTCCTCCCTCCCTCCCTCCCTCCCTCCCTCCCTCCCTTCCTCCTTCCTTCCTTCCTTCTTTCTTTTTTTCTTTTTGTGTGTGGTACTGGGGATTGAACCCAGGGATACTCTACCTCAGAGCTACATCCCTAGCCCCCATTTAATATTTAATTTTTTTTTTTTTAAACAAGGCCTCACTAAATTGCTGAGGGCCTTGAAGTTGTGATCCTCCCATCTCAGCCTCCCAAGTACTGGGATTACAATCGTGCACCACCACGCCTGGCTAGCCACATGTCTTTTTGAATACGGTTATATGCCAGGCATTATGCTATAATACCAGGAATAGAAAAACGAGGCTGTCTTTGGAACTCTACTTCAGTGAAATATTACAATCATAACAAAATAACAATAATATTGGCAGCTAATCTTTATTGGTAGTATAAATACTTAGTTTTATTTGATATTCATAATACTCTTAAGAGGTAGGTAAGAATATTATTTCATAGGAGAGGACTCCACAGGCTAACAGGGTTAAATAACTTGAGCACACAGCACAGCTGGTAGCTGGCAGAGTCAGGGTCAGAGTGAGCCAACCCAGCTTCCGAGTCCTCTGTCTTAACCGTGTCTTTATTTTGTGGAATGTGGGCTATTCTCAAGTGGCAATCAAGGCCCCAGGGGATATACATCCACCGTGTTCCTCCACAAGATCATTGTGGAGGGGGCTACTGGGTCCTGAACCTAGAGGCATTCTACCATTGAGCTATATTCCTTTTTGTTTTTTTTTTATTTTGGGACAGGGTCATGCTAAGTTGCCCCTACCAGCCTCCAATTTGCAATCCTCCTGCCTCAGCCTTCTGCATAGCTAGGATTACAGGCATGGACCACTGTGCCCTGCTCAGACACGGAGTTTTTGAATAGACACTCGCCGAACATGATAAAGTTCAACCACCCAGTGTAAAACACTTTACCTGCTGGTCAGAGGAACGACTGAACATTTAACACTGTACGAGTCGGCCTTCACACTGACAGCCAAGCGCACAGCTCCAGGCCTACCCCGAGCCAGTCACTGGAGAGCGGTTTAATTGGTTAATCATACAAATTACAATCACTTAATCATTTTAAGCACCGTCAGCCAATTAGTGCAGAGTTATCGGCGCGAAGGTAACAGTTATGCAAATGTTTGTTCCATCGCTGCTATTAACAGCCATATTTTCTCAATCAAGATGAGAGACTGATGGGTGGGGGAAGAAGAGGAAAGAAAGCATTTGTTTAGTGGAAACTTCTTTCCTGTTGGGTTATAATGTGGTGTTCTGTGTTCCCACAGACACAGGAGAACCGAGCACCACGGTGATCTCTCTATCTCACTCAGTACCAGGGCCAGGAGACCCGAGAGGGACCTGTGGGGAGAACCTGCTAAGAAACTGTTGAATCAAGGCCGGGTGTGGGGGTGCACACACCTGTAATCTCAGCAGGATTGGGAGGCTGAGACAGGAAGATCGCAGGCTCAGATCCAACTTCAGCAACTTAGTGAGGCTCTCAGCCACTTAGTGAGACTCTGTTTCAAAATGAAAGATAAAATAAAATAAGGCTGGGGATCTAGCTCAGAAGTAGAATATCTGTACATTTAATCTCCAGAAACATACACAAAAAAAGAAATTGTTGAATCGTTGAATCAGGCTATGGACACACACCTATAGTCCCAGTATTTGGGAGGCTGAGACAGGAGGATGAAAGGTTCAAGGCCAGCCTCAGCAACTTAGTGAGAACCTCAATAACTTAGCAAGTCCCTGTTTCAAAATAAAAAATAAAAAGAGTTGGGGCTATACCTCAGAGGTTTAAATGTCCCTAGGTTTAATCCCCAGTACAAAAAAAAAAGATGTGGACGCCTTGTCTCTTCGTAGAAAGTGTGGCCTTTAATGGCAAATAAATGTATGAGGAAATGTTCAACATCATTAGCAATCAGAGAGATGCAAATCAAAACTACTCTGAGATTTCACCTAACCCCAATTAGAATGACAATCATTAAAAACACAAAACCACAAATGCTGTTTAGGGTGTGGAGAAGTGGGAACCCTAATACATTGTTGGTGGGATTGCAAATTAGTGCAACCACTTTGGAAAACAGTATGGAGGATCCTCAGATGAATGGGAATGAACCTACCATATGATCCAGCAATACCACTTCTGGGTATCTATCCAAAAGAATGGAAACCAAACTACCAGACTTATGCATGTGTATCTGTGTTTTTTGTTTTTTGTTTTTGCGGTACTGGGGATTGAACTCAGGGGCGTTCTACCTTCGAGCTATACCCCCAGCCCTATTTTTTATTCTTTATTTTGAAACAGGGTCTCACTAAGTTGCAAAGTGCCTCACTAGGTAGCTGAGGCTGGCCGTGAACCCGGATCCTCCGGTCTCAGCCTCCCAAATGCTGAGATTACAAGCGTGCACCACCATGCCCGGCTGTATCTGTGTTTATAGCTGCACAATTCACAATTGCCAAACTATGGAAGCAGCCGAGATGTCCATCAACAGATAAATGGATTACAAAACTATGGGATATGTACACAATGGAATTTTACTCAGCCATAAAGAAGAACAAAATTGCCATTTGCAAGGAAATGGATGGAACTGGAGAACATTATGCTAAATGAAATTAGTCACAAAAAGTGAAAAGTCGGATGTTCTCCCTAACATGTGAAAGCTGGGGAGAAAATGGGACATAGGAGGACTCCAGACAAAGGAGGAGAGACCTCAGATGAGTGAGGAAGGGGACCTAGCTGAAGGAGATGGGAGGGCAGGGGAGAAGAGGGGAACACCTCAGTGGCCTTGATGTGCATACACAGACTAATCACAGTCAGTCACTGTGAAGCACAGAAAGGAGAGGAGGGGAGAGAACAGGGGGCCTGGGGAGGGCTCCGTGAGCGCCGTGTGCATGGATGCCTCTGTCACCCCGAACTTCATCAAGATGTGTGATTACAGTGCACCCATAAAAAAAATTATATATAAAAAAAGAAAATGTGGGCTTTGCTGACAACCCAGAGTACTCACGTTACAAAGAACTGAGGACCAACAGGGGGACCTGACTTTCACTGCCGCCTCCTCTCCGCTGGGCAATAAAGTGCCCATTGCTAATAGGAGAGAAATAATATATTATGTCTGACGGCGCATTCCCATCTATCATACTAACTATATATCAACAACGAAGGATCTAGAACAGCTCTGGAGAGCAGCGGAGAAGCTTTGAAGGATTCCTAGAGCTTTGGTGACCTAGGAGTAGCCGTGTTCTGCGTGCTCAGTCTACCCGGTGCCCGGTGTGGACCTGTCGCAGGATAGCTGCTCAACAAACACCTGTGAATGAGTGAATGGTTAGTTGTCACTCGAACCTAAGGGCCAGGGGGCACAGAAAGGAGCCCGAGTCTGTTTAACGCACCTGAGCTCTGCCCTCATGCGCGGCTGCCACACAAGACAGCCGACTCCTGCAGCGCAGATTCTGCCTGCCTCCGTCTCCCCTGGCGCCCAGTGGAGCAGAGCTCAGCCGAGCAGCCTGACTCATTTGCCTCCGGTTATGATACCTGCACGTGCTATGATGGTGAGGAACAATCCCAATTCAGACACAGAGTTAATTTTGCCAGAAATATGAAGGGAGGGACCCGGTTCTGTGTTCCAGCGCTTGGTGATTGTTGTGTTTCTTCAAGGAATACCTTAACTCACCCAGACACTTCATTTGCCTTGGCTGGCGAGCTGAGCCTAGGGCTGGGGATGGATACCCGCCGCCCCCCCCCCCCCCCCCCCCCCCCCCCCCCCCCCCCCCCCCCCCCCCCCCCCCCCGCAACACAAGCATGCGCATGCAACTTGCTTATCACAAATTACCAGCCATTCCTTTAATAATGTATTGTTAGGAGGCTGAGACAGCAGGATTGCAGGTTCCAGACCAGCCTCAGCAACTTGGTGAGGCCCTTAGCAACTTAGCAAGATGCAGTTTTAAAAAAAAGGTACAGTTGGGAGATAGAATGCTCCTGGGTTCAATCCCCAGTAACGCACACACACACACACACACACACACACACACACACACACACACACACACAATTAGACTTTGATTACGTCCCAGAAGTCCTGAGTGGGACTCTGCAAGAGCACTGGACAGCATAACACTTGTCATGTGACGACAGTGTCGTGGGATGTAGAGAGGACAGGGTCAGCCTTGAAGGCCAACGTGGTCCCGGAGAACTCCAGAGGGAGGGGGGCTTGTTCTGGTGAGGAAGCAGATAGATAGGCCGTGAAGGCAGGAGACCCCAGGGGGAGAGGACCTGGCTCTACTGTCTGTGTCTCACATACAGGACATCTGACTGGTCCACATTACTAGTGCCATGGTTTTGAAAAAAGCTTTTCTATTTTCCAGCTCAGGAGTTTGAGTTGCCTTCAGGAAGTAACTGGCCTTGTTTTACCTTGTATACATATGGCCAGAGAGACCTTGCTCACAGCTAGGGCAGGAAAGGTTCTGGCAGGACCTGAGCCAAGGACAGTCTGTCTCCTGTTCCTCACCTTGCGTTTTCTTCCTTAAACAAAGAAAATGAGCCAGGCATGGTGGTGCAGGCCTGTAATCCTGGTACTTGGGAGGCTGAGACAGGAGGATAACAGGTTCGAGGCCAGCCTCACCAATTGAGTGAGAGTTTCAGCAACTTAGGGAGATCCTGTTTCAAAATAAAAAAAATTTAAAAAGGACTGGGTATATAGCTTGGAGGTAGGCTGATCTTGGGTTCAATTGTGTGTGCACACATGTGCATACATACACACTCACACTCTAAAGTAGCAAGCACACACACACACACACACACACACACACACACACACACACACACTAAACAAACAACCAAGGAAAATGATATTGACCTAACCTACCATTGTTGTGAAGAGAAACTGATTTAAAAAAAAATACAACAACACGAAGTAAAGAGTGAGGAGCTGCTGGAAATGAGCACAAAAGGCCTAACAATGCACGTGCTGACACAGAGAAAACAACGGGTAGAAACAGAAACTTACACCGAAATCACATAATGTGATTTTGAGGATTTTCTTCCTTCTGCATTTACAGCACTCCAGTATTGACTTTAGATATTTTTTCTTGCACTTAATTAGTCAAAAGCTAACCTAGCCAGGTGTGGTGGTGTAGGTTTATAATCCCAGTACTTGGGAGGCTGAGACAGGAGGATTGCAGGTTCGAGCCAGCCTCAGAAATGGAGTGAGACCCTCAGCAACGTAGAGAGACCCTGTTTTGAAATTTAAAAAAGTGTAGGGTGTAGCTTAGAGGTAGAATGCCCCTAGTTTCAACCCCCAGGACATAAAGAAAAAAAAAAAAAAGCCAGCCCCACACTGTCTGAAATCCTTTCATGGGCCAGACACCAGCCAGAGCCGTGTTCCTCAGGACAGAGCCGCTGCCCACTTCCAGATGTGAGGACCCCTTGCAGTCTTCATAAGGCTCAGCTTGCATTACATCTGTTTGCTCTCTTAGGTGGAAAGTCAATTTGTCTCTTGCGATTCCTCCTATCTTCACCCTAAAATAGGTCCTAACTTCCTAAACAACTCTCTCAAGAGATTTTGTTTTGTTTTGGGTGGTACTGGGGATTGAACCCAGGGGCATTCTACTGCCTAGCTGCACTCCTAGCCCTTTTTATTTTGAAACTGGGTCTATGCTACTCTGTGTTGGCCTTGAACCTGTGATCCTCCCGTCTCGGCCTCCCAAGTACTGGGCTGTGCACACCCCCGAGCCTGCCCACTTTATAAAGTCAGAACAGCAAGATGGAGGCAGAGCCCCAGGCCAGCGCCTCTGAGCTGTGGTCAGCCCATACGCCCAGTTTCCCGCATCAGGATGGAATTAAACTTCGCTGATCATTCCGTTTGATTTACATAATATAGAATATTTTATTTCTTAGTTTGAGTCTCTCCAGAAGCAAACCCAGAGACAAGGGTTGTAATGCAGGGAACACCAGCAGGAGGGGAAGGAAACCAGACAGGAAGGGCCAACCAAGGCCTGTGAGCGCCAGCCCGCCACAGTGAGCCACGAGAGCTGAATCTGGGAAACGGGGGGGGGGGGGGGGGGGGGGGGGGGGGGGGGGGGGGGGGGGGGGGGGGGGGGGGGGGGGGGGGGGGGGGGGGGGGGGGGGGGGGACATGGCCTCTAAAGGACCCACCAGAGCGGGGACCGAAGTGCGGTACTTAGACACCAAGTCAGTCCTTGAGTGAAGGCTTTTGCACTGTTGATTCCCGATAGAGAGCTCTCCACACTTCCTGAAAGCACTCTTGGGCTCAGAGGTGCCGGTGCTGGGGTGCTGGCGGTTAGAAATCGCAGTGTTCCGGGGCACACTGGAATGGCGGGGACCGAGGGACGCGTTGGGACGGCAGAGTGTTGACCAGTTTGCACCATGGTATTTGCAACTTCTTGTCAGAGCGTGCCTCAGGGACCGGGCAGCGGGCTCTGACCAGGAGACATCTCTTCAGCAGCTGCGAGAGGCGCAAGGTCATTGTGCCTGAGCCGGGCCTTAGCCACGATTTGGGCATCTGAAAGGACCCAGGGGTGGCAGACTTACTGTAACACAATGATGAGCTTACGATGCCACACTCGTGAGTGGACGCCAGGGCCACAGGATGTGCCGACAGCTCGTTCTTCCTTGAGGTCATCCATCGGAGGAGTCTGGGTGCACGCTTGGTGGTTTTAATCTTGTTGACAATGATGGATAGAGACATGGCCGCGTGTCCCAGCCTGTCCAAGGACACCTGAGATCCCTCTATTTCACCGCACATCTTATAGTCTACTTGGGACGCCTGGAGCTCGGCAGCTACTTTGCGGTCATGGGGGGGGGGGGGTACTCACCAACACACAGAGCACAGTAGCGTGGGAAGATGGGAAAACCCTGGTTCCTGAGCCTTGGGTTGCCAACCCAGGGGGCACCTTCCTGGGGACTTTGTATTCTTCCAGTTCAAGATCCCTTTGAGATGGGTGTGGTGGCGCACGCTTGTAATCCCAGCATTTGGGAGGCTGAGACCAGAGGATCCAGGTTCACGGCCAGCCTCAGCTACCTAGTGAGGCACTCCGCAACTTAGTGAGACCCTGTTTCAAAATAAAGAAGAAAAAATAGGGCTGAGGGTATAGCTCGGAGGTAAAATGCCTCTGAGTTCAATCCCCAGCACAGGAAAAAAAAAAAAAAAAAAGATCCCTTTGGTGAGGTTTCTTCTGGTGTTAGATTCCTGATCCTTGTGTGAAGCAATGTAAGTTAACCCGGCAGACTGGCAGAGAGCCCCGCTAGATGTTAAAGCAATGGAGAGTGGGACCGTGTGGCTGGAGGGTCAAGCCTCTTCCCAGATCATGTGCTTCCCTGTCTTGTCAGCTGGGGCTGGCTGTCGTAACAAAATGCCACAGACCGGGGGCTTAGCAATGGTAACTTGTTTTCTGGAGGTTCTGGAGACCGGAAGCCAGAGATCCAGGCGTGGGCGGGGTCCGGTCCTGGGACCCCTCCTCCTGGCTTGCAGATGGGCACCTGCTCTGTGTGTCCTTTCGTGCCTTCCCTCTGTGCAGTGCTCCTGCACAAAGTACGTCTGACATCGGTCCTGAGGAGAAGCAGGAGGGTGATGCCAAAACAGAAATGGGCAGGGCTTTTAAATATTATATAATGAAATGCTGAATGCATATTTTCCAAATGACCAACATGTGATGTTTCGAAATTATGCCTGGATAGATGATCTAATCAAAATGAAAGGGATGCCAATAAATTTTAATGCAACAGAAGATGAAAAGTTCACTGACAATGGTCTTTTCAATTCCACTTTGCAACTAACATTTAAGAAAGCACCACTTGTCAAGTTTGCATGTAATATTGAAGAAGAATATCTATAATTATCTTAAAAGCTATTAATATCTGTGTAAGACCAGATTTTCCTTATATACTTCAACGAAGAAAACATATCGCAACAGATTAAATGTAGATGAAGATAGGAAAATCGGGCTGATTTCTTTTTTATAAAAGACTTGCAAAAATTAAGATTAATGTTATACTTTTCACTAACTTTTATGTTTCAGAAACTGGTAATTTTTCATGAAATATATTATTTATGATCAATGTCAAATAGGTTTATTATTTTATTTAAATTAACATATGAATGCATATTTAAAATCTTAAGATATAATATGGCAAATATTGGTAAAAGTAGCCCACAGCCAGGCATGGTAGTGCATACCTGTAATCCCAGGACTAGGAAGGCTGAGACACGAGGATTGCAGGTTCAAGGCCAGCTGAAGCAACCTACCAAGACCCTGTTTCAAAACAAAAAATAAAAAGAAGAGGACTGGAGGTGTAGCTCAGAGGTAGAATGCCCCTGGTTCAATCCCCAGTACCAAAAAATAAAAAATAAAAAATGTTATTATTTTCTTTATGATAAAAAAGTAAATACATTCATTAGAGAAGATTTAAGAGCTATAGAAAAGCATGAAAATGAAAATAACTTATTACTCCATTGTTCAGGGAAGTGTGCTTTTCACATTTCGATACATTTCCCCCAATGGGTGGTATTTTAAGTCAAAAGTGAGTTCATGCTGTACTTAGTATTTTTAACCTTTGGAGCTTACATATAATATTACCTGTTATTAAATATTAAACTACTATGTTAATATTTAATATTTTTACTTCAGTGGCTATATAATATTCCACTGGAGGAAAATAATTTATTAAATGATGCTTCATCGCTCTAAAAATATATCTTATAATATTTTTTCCCCTAAAGCTAAAGACATCAGTGTCGGTTTTTACTACCTTCTTGTTTCGGTAAAGCGGATCCCTTTCTTTGTTACATCCTCAGTGCCCAGTACATAGGAAATCCAAGAAACTTGACACGTGGTTAAAAAGTTGCATGCTTTCAACACACAAAAAAGTGTGTTTGTTCAACTCCAGTGTCTTGTTTCAGGGTCCCAAGCTTTGGAAGGTAATATGGAAAGAAAGACAAGACATTCTAAAGGCAATTTCTCCTGTCTTATGATTGTCAGTGTTGGACTGATCCACGTCTCAGATGAATACGGTGAGAGGGCGCATTGAGAGTGATCAGGTGCCAGGGCTGGAATGAATCCTAAACAGTCATAAAACAGAGAAACATCAGAAGCGTGAAGGAGCCATTATCAACTCCTGATTTAGACTTTTAACACAATCGAAATGTGGCATTGCCGCCAATAAGGATAACGACTGAAAATCATGCCTTTGTTCACTTCTTTTCCTCTTCCCTTCCTTCCTTCCTTCCTTCCTTCCTTCCTTCCTTCCTTCCTTCCTTCTTTCCTTCCTTCCTTTTTTCCTTACTTTGTTCTTTTTGTGTGTGTGTGTGTGGCACTGGGAATTGAACCCAGGGACATTCTACCTCAAAGCTACACCCCTAGCTCTGTTTTATTTCCTATTTGGAAACAGGGTCTCACTAAGTTGTGGAAGTCCTCACTAAGTTGCTGAGGCTGACTGCAAACCCTCCTGTCTCAGCCTCCTGAGTACTGAGATTATAGTTGTAAGCCACAGCGCCCAGCTCTTTGTTCATTTTTTTTTTTTTTCTTCAGTACCGGGATTGAGGCATTCTACCTCTGAGCTACACACCCCTAGTCCTATTTTTTATTCTTTATTTTGAAATAGGGTCTCACTAAGTTGCAGAGTGCCTTACTAAGTAGGCTGGCCATGAGCCCGGATCCTCCCGTCTCAGCCTCCCAAGTACTGGGATTAAAAGCATGGGCCACCACACCCAGCTTGTTCATTCTTATAGGTGGAAAGAAAGAGAAAAAAGAAAGCCTTGAGGAAGAAAAAAAAATGAGCGGAAAAATAATGTGGATATTTTAATTTGTAGCAAAAAGCAATCAAGTTTCTGGCATCGAATAATGAAAAGATTCAGGTTCATAAACTTTGACTGTTCTTCATTGTTACCAAGGAGCATACCTGATGTGCCCCGTCTTGGGGTGCTACTGTACCCCTTGTGCCTAGAGAAACAGCCGGCACATAAGAGGCACACAACAAACACCAGTGAAGGAACTGAAGGAGAGACTGTCTTATCTTTCGTGGATACCCCAGCCACCTGCCTTCTTTGAAAGCCCCAATACCATCATAAATGCATAAATACCCGCCTTTGCATATGAGCCACTCAGTTTAGTAAGGCAATTAACCGAGCTCCCGCCAACTGGACTGGTCATGGGAAGTACAGGGACAAATGGCCCGGAATCTGACCCAGGAGCTCTTGACTGATCAGTGCGTGATGCCAGGGCTTCTCAGATTTTAGTTTGCACTTGAATCTCTTGGGATATTGTTAAAATGAAGATTCTGCTTCAGTAAGGCCTTAGAATCTGCATTTTAACAAGCTTCTCGGTAATGCCGATGCTGCAGGCCTGAAGTGTTGGGTGAAACAAAGCACTCTAGTACCTCTGGTTGTAGCATGGCAGCTGGGGATATGGCTCTGTCAATAAACTGACCCGTACGTAGCCCGATTCCCTCACCACATATAAACTTAACTCAGCTCCTCTTATCCGCAGAGGTGTCAGGCTGAGTGCACGCCTCTTGTTGCAGGTGACCTGAGGCTCCGCCAAGGTGTGGGAGAGATGCGGCGGTGGATATGCCCAGGATGCTGACGGGAAGTAGGCATTTGCGCATCGTACACCACAGCAGAGTGAGGATCTCTGTCTCGCCCACCATCGGAGACGGCTGGGAACTTTCTCATTGCCCCGTCTAGTTGAGATACTTCATAAACCTGCAGGGTAGTCACTTCAAATTTAAGTTCTTTTCCACTAAAAACTGTTCATCGAGGATGTGAAACTTAACGCAAAAAAGGCTCTTTTCTCCCCTTTCACATCACAAATGTGCTTCCTCAGCAACTAAACTTTAAAATGATCTGTCAGACTTTGCATAATTAAATCTCTGCCTCAGTGCAGGGAATCATTGTGGCAGCAGTTAGACAGTAGTAACAGACGTGGACCGTGGAGGCTGTAAATTTCTCGGGCACTAGGCTAAATACTCCACACCAACGAATGAAGGTAGAGGGAAATCACCTTTCAATTTAGATCTACCAAAATATATATATATATATATATATATATATATATATATATATATATATACCAAAATATATAATATATATAATATATATTATATATATATTTTTCCCTTGTCCACAAGGAGCTTACAGTCTTATGAAGACCATAAGCTCAAACAACAAAACAGTGTTTCCAGTGGTGTCTCCAGAGACCCATCCGGATAATGACATGATGATATGATGGTAGGTTGGTGATGATAAGGCTCATTTCATGGAGTCACGTAAAAACTTCCCAAATTCTCTCTCCTTGTTGCAGTTCTAGGGATTGAAACGAGGACCTCATGCATACTAGGCAACCCCTTTAATTTCCCTCCCTCCCTCCCTCCCTTCCTTCCTTCCTTCCTTCCTTCCTTCCTTCCTTTCCTTCCTTCCTTTCCTTCCTTCCTTCCCTTCCTTCCCTCCTTCCCTCCCTCCCTCCCTCCCTCCCTTCCTTCCTTCCTTCCTTCCTTCCTTCCTTCCTTCCTTCCTTCCTTCCTTCCTTCCTTCCGTGTGTGTTTTGCTGGGAATTGAACCCAGAGGCATTCTACCTCTGAGCTACACCCCCAGCACTTTATGTATTTTTTGGTTTTGAAACAGGATCTCGCTAGGTTGCTGAGAGTCTCGCTAAATTGCTGAGGCTGGTCTTGAACCTGCGATCCTCCTGTCTCAGCTTCCCAAAGTGTGTGCTACCACGCCCGGCTAAGTCCTCTTTCTTAACCCTCACCTCAGCCACTCACCAACATGGAACCTCATCCCCTTAGAACTGTGCTCTGTACATATATTAAGTTACCAATGCCAATCTCAAAGACATGCATGGGGAAGGAGAGGGGGTGGGACCCAGAGGGAATGCTCCAAGAGTTGTGTGCACACACGTTCCTCTCACGCTACACCTCAGCATGACGTACAATCTCCATGTACCAACAAGAGTATATGCACAAACAACAACTGCCCTCCCTCCAAGACTTCAAATCCAAACACACTTCCCTGACCTATTGTCTTTTCAGACCAGTGTAGTGACCCAGAACACAGACGCAGACCCTAGCGTTTGGCCATCTGGGTTGGTGTGACTTTGGGCAAGTCACTTAATTATAGGTCAGTTTCCTCCTCTGAAAACGAAAGCCGTAGTGGACTGGTTCACTGTGACCACTGAAGGACTTTGGTAATGCACATGGAGCACGTGGCACAGTAGCTGTTGGCTCTTGTGGAGATGGCTGCCCCTTATTCTCACAGTCCTCCTCCTGCAGCCTGGCTTGCTTTACCTTGACCCCCAAGGCCTCTCAGCCACACCCGCCTTTGCAGTGCACAGCCCTGAGACTGCATGGCTTGGTCTCGTCCATCCCCAGCGCCAGGACGCCGAGTTAGTTAGATGACACTTCTTGGTGTGTGGCTCAGGCTCGCCATGATCCCCATTCTCGGGAACTGTCTCCAGTACGCAGAGGGGGCTTCCAGCCTCTGTGAGCCTGGTCCTGGGGCTGCTGTTGGTGGTCTAGGAGTAGACACCTGGCCCAGGCCAGGCCCATCTCTTCCAGGAATTTCAGACCCGAATTTGAACCTTGTGGCTCAACTTAAGACATTGGATCCCAGCCAGGCATGGTGGCTCACGCCTATAATCCCAGTACTTGGGAGGCTGAGACAGGATGATAATAGGTTCAAGGCCAGCCTCAGCAAGGTAGTGAGACTCTCAGCAACCTAGCAAGACCTTGTTTCAAAGTAAAAAATAAGCCAGGCGTGGTGGTGCACGCTTGTAATCCCAGCATTTGGGAGGCTAAGACCGGAGGATCCAGGTTCGCGGCCAGCTTCAGCTACCTAGTGAGGCACTCCACAACTTAGTGAGACCCGGTTTCAAAATAAAGAATACAAAATAGGGCTGGGGGTGTAGCTCGGAGGTAGAATGACCCTGAGTTCAATCTCCAGTACCACAAAAATAAATAAATAAATAAAAAATAAAAATAAAAAATAAAATGGGCTAGGGGTGTAGCTCAAAGGTAGAATGCCCCTAGGTTCAATCCCTAGTATCCCTCCCCGCCAACACACATACATAAAAGAGACAGGATCCCTGGCCCCTTCATTTGAGGCTCCTGGCCCTGCTCTGCCTCCCTCTCTTCTCCTGGCTTCTGCTAAGATACCCCCATTTCTTTCTTTTTTTTTTTTTTTTTTTTTTTTTTTTTTTGGTACTGGGGATTGAACTCAGAGGCGTCGAGCTATACCCCTAGCCCTATTTTTTATTCTTTTTTTTTTTTTTTTTTTTCGGTACTGAGGATTGAACCCAGGGACATTCTACCTCCAAGTTATACCCCAAGCCCTATTTTTTATTCTTTATTTTGAAACAGGGTCTCACTAAGTTGCCAAGTGCCTGACTAGGTAGCTGAGGCTGGCGGCAAACTCAGATCCTCCGGTCTCAGCTTCCCAAATGCTGGGATTACAAGCGTATGCCACCACGCCCGGCTCAACCAATTGGTTTTAAGGGGTGAAAACATCCAATAATATTAGTATCAGACACATAATAGGAGCTTTCTTGTGCATTTTCCATAGATACCTAATTCTCACAGCTTCCTTGTGAGGGAGGAGCTATTATTTATTGCCACTTTGCAGGCGAAAACATGGAGCTGTGGAAAGTGGAAAGCACTTATCCAAAGACATATAGCTAGAAATAATGGAGCTGAGGTTCGAGGAGAATGATGGCAAACACTTGGTAACAGGGCACTGCAATTTATTAAGAAACATATACACACTTTTTGGGAGGGAGGGGCGGTGGTACCGGATGCTAAATCCAGGAGCATTCTACCTCTGAGCTAAACCCCTAGCCCTTTTATATTTTGAGACAGGGTCTTGCTAAATTGCTGGGGCTGGCCTTGAATGTGGGATCCTCCTGTCTCCGTCTCCCAAATACTGCATGTTTTGTTTTAGCCTAAATACATTTAACTATGAGTCTGACTTTTTAATGGCAGTCTGACTGGAATTTTAAAATTAAAACTAAGCAAAAAAAGCCAGGTGTGGTGGTGCATGCTTGCAATCCCAGAACTTGGGAGGCTGAGATAGGAGGATCGCAGGTTCACAGCCAGCCTCAGCAACTTAGCGAGACCTTGTCTCAAAATAATAAAATAAAATGGAATAGAATAAAATAAAATAAATAAAATGGGGCTGGGGGTGTAGCTCAGAGGTAGAATGTCCCTGGATTCAATCCCTAGTACCACACACAAAGTCTAACAAACACTTGCTGCCCCTTGGCTTACAATCACTTATTTCTATAGAAACAGCCTTTTTTTTTTTTTTTTTTTTTTTTTTAATGAGAGAGAGAAGAGAATGTGGGAGGGCAATTGACAGCACTTTCCAGTCTGCATGAAGGCCAGCAATGATCTGACCCAACCATGTAATATGCTAATAGTGATTGAACTTAATGCTCAGATTTTTTCAGCAAGTGAAAAATTCCCATCTGCTGGCTTCAGCCTAAGAGGGATCATTCGTGGAGTCCTTGCTGTTTGCAACTGACCGCTGCTGGGGCAGACAGTGTGCAATGGGGGCACCCTCTGCGACCATTTCCTCCCTTCCAGTTGCCGTAGCGCCCGCTAGCAGCACGGTGGACCTGCACAGGTGACACCTGCGACTGAGGAACCGCCAGGCGAGGGCCAGGAAGGCCAGACTGCTGCACGCCCGGCATCATAACTGCCTTGCTACCAAAAGAAATGGACTGCTGCTCAATTAAGCAGAAATGAGACTGTCACTCACCGGGGTGGAGGCTGGGAATTGCCTTCCTGAGAAGTCCTCAATAGCAATTTGGGTTGGGGAAGTTATTTTACAGTCGTAATTACAAAGGGAAATGAAGTCGGCTGTGGCGAAGTTACCAGGTGCTCTTCCTTCCATTATAACCTTGATGAAGAGGCCCCCAGAGCAAACACACTGGCTGGTCTGCTCGCTGGTTCATTATGCAAATACGGGGCCGAAATAAACACGATTTAATTGAGACAGCATCTTAAGAACCGGGGAGGTGGCTGTCTGCCCCCGTGTAAACCTTTTAGATGATATGAACTACCTTCATTAAGTCAACGAAATCCTTCTTAAGCCAAGAACATCAGATTTCTTTCCTTTCCTTTTTTTTTTTCTCTCTTTTTGGTACTGGGGATTAAACCTAGGGCTGTTCAACCTCAGAGCTACCCACCCAGCTCTATTTTAGTTTTTATTTTGAAACAGGGTCTTTCTAAGTTGCTGAGGGTCTCACTGTGTTGCTGAGGCTGGCTGCAAACCTGCAATCCACCTGTCTCAGCCTCCCAAGTACTGAGATTACAGGTATACACACCCCACATCAGGCTAAGAATACCGTATTTCTAATCTATACTTTTCATTTACAAATTAGATTTTACGAAATAGGATAGACATGTTGCCATTAGCCGATCCCTTCTTTGCATGTGTTTTGAGCCCCATAGAATCTCTGGAGACAGATGTCACCACACAAGGAGCTGAGCTCCGGTCCTGAGCAGGTCCAGGGAGCAGGACGCCCCTCTGGCTCTGCTTCTGCTATCTAGGCCTGACCTTAGGGTACATCCCTAACTCTCCTGTGCTCTGCCTTTCCCTTCCGATAAACAATGTTTCTTAGCTTCTAAGGAGGGATATTGGGAGAGAGGCTACACAAAACCAGAGGCCGATCATAGATTCCTAAAATGTTGGGTGACATTTGAACAGTCATCCCGTCCAGCCCCCTCTTTGGCAGTGGGGAGAACCAATAGCCAGGGATGCAGCGTCCAAAGCCATGGTCACTTGATGCAGGGCCAGAGAGAAGCAAAGCTCCGATCCAGGAAAACCTTAATGCTAAAACCTTAATCCCGAACAAAACTCACAGCTTCCTCCTTAAACTTCACACAGCCCAACTCAGGAAGGGCATTCGCTGGCGGTCAAGTGGCCAGGCCATTTCCTCTTGAGACAGACACCATGACCATGGCTATGTTCAAAAGGACACTCATGATAAGACATTTGTTAAGCATATGCCATCTGTTAGGCGCTACCTCGATTAGGAAGCTTGCAAATGGGATTCCCATTCCCCTCCTTCTTTTATTTTGTGGCACTGGGGATTGGACTCAGAGGCATTCTACCTCCAAGCTATGCCTCCAGCTCTAATGCCCCCAGCTCTATTTTATTGTTTAATTGGAAACAGGGTCTTGTTAGGTTGCTGAGAGTCTCACTACTTGCTGAGGCTGTCCTTGAACCTGTGATCCTCCTTTCTCAGCCTCCCAAGTACTAGGATTACAGGCGTGCACCACCACACCTGGCCCTGTTCCCCTTAAATAAATGAGAAGAGTGGGACCCTTTCATACCCTTCTGCTGAAAAAGTTTCTCCCAAGACAGGCACGGTGGCTTATGCTTCTAATCCTAGTACTTGGGAGGCTGAGACAGGAGGATCGAAGGGTCGAGGACAACCTCAGCAAGTAGTGAATCTCTCATCAACTTAGTGAGACCTTGTTTCAAACTAAAAATAAAATAGGGTTGAGGGTGTAGCTCTGAGATAGAGTGCCCATGGGTCCAGTCCTCAGTCACACACACACACACACACACACACACACACACACACACACACACAGAGTTTCCTCCAGAGCCCAGACACAACAACGAATCTCCATCTCCCAGATATTTCAGCAACTCTGCACCTCCGTGGCTCGAGCAGGAGACTGTGTGGGGAGTCGAGTTGGTGTCCTGAGAGCTCACCTTCTGACCTAGCCATAAACAAATAGTAAAGTTGTCTTTTGCGAGTCAGTGTAAAACTCCCTCTTGCTGCTCTAAAAACCATTTGGAAGTGGTCCAACTTCCATATCTGTTGGCTGTGTAAGAAATAGATGAAGGAGTCAGCAGAGAAAGCGAGACATCTCCAGATGCTTGTCTAAGTGGACAGGGGGAAGAAGCAAAGGAGTGAGTGGCGGAAGTGAGTTACGGTGCAGCAGAAAGGGGCTAACCAAGAGCACTGAGCCAGGAACCCAGAGTCACCAGGCGAGGGAGCGTGGGAGGATGAGGATTTGTTAAGTGGGGGGTTACAGAAATCCCAAGTCAATGAGATTAAACTGTATTGGGCAGCGCTTCTTAAAATGTACAATTGCACATTCATTGCCTGGGGATCTTGTTCAAATGCAGATTCTGACTCAGTAAGTCCAGGGTGGGACCTGAGATTTTGCTTTTCTAGCGAGCTCCCAGGTGATGCCTCTGATGCCGCTATGGTTTGAGTTTGGAAGCTTGGTCCTCAGTGTGCAGTGTTGGGAGGGGCGAAACCTTTAAGAGATGGGACTTAGGGCAAGGTAGTTAGGTCATTGGAGGTGTCGCACCCTTGGAAGGGTTTGGTGCTGGCCTTGTGGAACAAGAACAAGACTGATTCTGAATCCCTCTCTGGCTTCTTATCTTGTTCTCTCACCAGGATCCCATGATCGCCCTACCCCCAATGAGGACCTCACCAGAACCCAGCAGAATTCAGTACCATGCTCTTGGAGATCCAAGATTGTCAGCCAAATAAATCTCTTTTCCCTTCCTTTCTTTTTTTTTTTTTTGGTACTGAGGATTGAAGCTGGGGCATTCCACCTCTGAGCTATACCCACAACCCTATTTTATTTTGAAACAGTATCTTGCTAAGTTGTTGAGGGTCTTGCAAAGTTGCTGAGCCCGGCCTGGAACCTGAGGTCCTCCAGTCTCAGCCTCCCAAATACTGGGATTATAGATAGGCATGTGCCACCACACCGCTCATGCATACATTTTTTTTTTTTTTTTGGTACTGGGGATTGAACCCAGGGTCATTTTACCTCTGAGTCCATTTTATTCTTTATTTTATTTTATTTTTTTGCAGTATTGGGGATTGAACTCAGGGGCATTCTACCTCTGAGCTATACCCCTAGCCCTATTTTTTATTCTTTATTTTGAAACCAGGTCTCACTAAGTTGCGGAGTGCCTCACTAGGAAGCTGAGGCTGGCCACGAACCCGGATCTTCCGGTCTCAGCCTCCTGAATGCTGGGATTATAAGCATGCGCCACCACGTCCGTCTATTCTTTATTTTGAAACGGGGTCTCACTAAGTTGCTGAGGCTGGCCACAAAACCAGATACTCTGGTCTCAGCCTCCCAAGTACTGGGATTACAAGCGTGTGCCACCACGCCCAGCTTCATGCATACATTTTAACTGGCATCCTCTGGAGTCTTAGTATCTTGAGTCAAAGTACTGAGCCCAATAATGGGCTTTTAGGTATCATGACAGGCCCCTGTGAGGAGCCCTTAGACCACAGCACAGTAGCCAGAGAGAATGTGAGCCCAAGAGTGAAGAGAAAATGAACTTCCAGTTTAAAGGCTACTTGCCACAGAGGTGCTTTCTCTAGTTGCAACACACACATGCATACACACACACACACACACACACACACACACACACACACTCACGCACACACACGCACGCTATAAAAAAGCACATTGCTTACACTTGTACGCGGAACTGATCTCACCCCACTTGCTGCTATTTTGGTTCTCTCCACCACTGTACTGCAAGTTTCTTGCAAGCAGAACCTTTATGATCCCAACAGGGCACAGTGCAGATCCTAACTGAGTATATAGCAAGAGGAGCTGAAGTGCTAGGGCTGGCGCAGACCTCCGCCATGATTCTTGCAAAGCATCTTAATAGGGTTATGCTACAACAGCCACCGCTTCATGTGGTCACCAATGATCCACTTCAGTTACTTTTTTTTTTTTTTGTACTGGGGGTTGAACCCAGGGGCATTTTACCTCCAAGCTACACCCCCAACCCTTTAAAAAACATGTTCCCCCCCCGGGGGGAAACAGGGTCTTGGGAAGTGGCTGAGGGTCTCCCTAAGTTGTTGAGGTTGGCTTTGAACCTGAGATACTCCTGGGATTACAGGCATGTGCCACCATGTCCAGCTCTTCAATTGCTTTTGAAACTGAAAGACTTCAAAGAGCAATCATGTCCAGCCATCAGGAAATATACTCTAAAAAAGAGGAAAACAATAATGGAATCATGGATTGAATATTAATTAAATCAAAACATAGCTTTCCCCCCAATTTTTAATACTTTTCTCACAAAAGGAAGGGGGAAGGAGGGAGGGAGGGAGAGAGAGAGGATGAATACTAAGAAATTGCTTTACTACTGAGCAATGGAGCTGAGGACTAAGTGATGGTCTTCTGCAACGGCCTCATTAGATAAGGTCAACATTAAAAATTAAGAAAGACTCTTTTGAGGATTACACTGTATGGTCTGTACTTTCTATCATCTCTCCACTAGGGAACCAGCTGAGGCAGCTAGCACTTTAGGGATGGGACACTGCCACACCCCCGCACAGAGGCCGGGCTCCCCGCAGCACCTCACCGGCTCTGACACAGGGACACTTTGCTTTGCACCCAGTAGCACCCCATGTTCAGGGGGGTTAGAACCATCTTTGTTCTCGCAATTTTCATCCCTCCGCCCCCTCAGACTGGCAGGAAAACTGTTTAGATTGCCACTTCCACAGGTGCTAAGATTTGCCCCACACTGGTTTAAATTATTGAGCCATGGACCAATAAGAGGATAGCTGCAGGTCTCGGTGGAGATTGCAGACCTTTCCCAGAATCTGCTTCTGCTGTAAGTTGTTAAAGGTGCTGTTTGCCTCAGAGAACCACTGGAGGTGATCGCCAGTTGTCAGACTTGGCTGCGGAAGAGAGAGGGGAGGAGATAGGTGTGGCTTTCTTTCCTCAAAATGGGCAGTATTACATTGGGGAGCGGGGGTTCGCAGACAGACATAGGAGATAGTACGATTTCACAGAGCTCCAGGTTGAGCATGAAATCTTGGCCTTTCAGCCTCTGCCCTCAGCCTCACCTGCAAAGGAAGCTGTAAAGATGGAGACTTTATAAAGATCTAAGAACTTTCTAGCTATGTTTTTTTTTTTTTTAAATAGGATTGAACCCAGAGGCATTCTACCTCTGAGCTACACCCCCCAGCCCCTTTTGTTTTTTGTTTTGAAACAGGATCTCACCAAGTTGTTGAAAGGCTTGCCAATTGCTGAGGTTGATCTCGAACCTGCGATCGATCATCCTGTCTCAGCCTCCCAAGCACTGGGATTACAGGCATGCATTACCGCACCTGGTTTGGCTATGGATTTGACTGAATTTAAGAGAAAAGAATAACGTGTAATTCCCAGTGAAAACCTAAAAGGAAGAAAAAGAAAACATTTAAACTTAAGCGCTATAAAATATACACTAAGTTGTTCTTAGTGCCTATTTTAAACTCTGGCTTTCATAAAGCCACATTTAAAAATGACATTTAATGAGGAAAGAGTTCTGCACTAGAAGACCAGCAGCTTGGACTCCGGTGTCATTTCTACTATTTCCTGATGTGTACTTTTAGGAAAGTCATTTAATTCTGTTGCTGACCAGCTACCAGTACAGAAAGTTCTGGGTTGGCCCCTGGGTTCCAGGCAAATCAGTGTGGCTGCTTACAGTCCTACACCTTCCCAGTTCTCCTTTTATTCATTTGTAAAATAAGGGAGTTTGAAGGCCAGTATGGTGGTACACACCTGTAATCTCAGTACTTGGGAGGCTGAGACCAGAGAATTGCAGGTTTGAGGCCAGCCTCAGCAATTTGGGAGGGCGGGGGGCGGCTCTCAGCAACTTAATGAGACCCTGTTTCAAAATAAAAAAAATAAAATAGGGCTGGGAGTGTAGCTCAGAGGTAGAACGCCCCTGGGTTCAATCTCCAGTACCAAAAAAATGGGCAGGGGGTTCAACTGGTCTATTTCTTACATCCCACTTAGCTTCAGAAAGAAAGAAAAAACAAAAAAAAGAAATACAGCCAATTACCTTAAGTTGTCTCATTATTATTTATTTGTTTATTTACATATATTTGAACTATTTTTTTCAAAGGACTGGGAGACAACTTATAAGAATGAGCAGTGAGCCAGGCATGGTGGTGCACGCTCGTAATCCCAGTACTTGAGAGGCGGAGACCAGAGGATTGCAGGTTGGCAGCCAACCTCAGCTACTTAGTGAGGCCCTTTGCAACTTAGTGAGACTCTGTTTCAAAATAAAGAATAAAAATAGGGCTGGAGGTGTGTCTCAGAGGTAGAAGGCTCATGAGTTCCATCCCCAGTACCCCCCCCCCCCAAAAAAAATGAGTAGTATAGCCAGGCTCACATGATGGCAAGTACCTGTAATCACAGTACTTGGGAGGCTGAGATAGGAGGATTGCAGGTTGGAGGACAGTCTCAGCAAGTAGTGAAACTCTCATCAACCTAGCAAGACCCTATTTCAAAATAAAAATAAAATAAAATAGGGCTGGGGGTGTAGCTCAGAGGTAGAATACCCCTGGGTTCAATCCCCAGTAACACACACACACACACACACACACACACACACACACACACACACACAATGAGTATTATAAAATAGAAAAATATAGATTAATAAACCAGGGAAAACATCTAAAATGTAGAAACAAGGCCAAACTTAAGGTGAAAGGGAGATTTGCTGGCCATTTGCTTCAATAATTGTTACAACTGAGTGTCAAATCTGGCTCCAAGTTTTCTGGCAGTCAAATAAAAAAGAAAACATATGATTCTATAATGTGATTCATAGGAAAACATATGATTCTATACCATGATTCACTGCCCGTGAGGGAAAGTATTCATTTCTCAGAGGAATAAAAGATTTTTCTGAGATTTTTTCTGAAAAAAAAAAAATGTTTTTAGACATGCATCTTTATATAGAGGACATTGAATTGTGTCTTGGTCTGACCAGGCTACTATATAAATACCATAAACTGAGTGGCTTATATATAATAAAAATTTATTTTTCACAGTCCTAAAGGCCAGGAAGTCCAAGACCAGGCTACTGGCAGATAGAGAATTTAGTGAGGGCCGATTTCCTGGTTAATGAATGGCACCTACCTGTGTCCTCTCATGGTGGAAGGGACTGGCTAGCTCTCTGGGTCTCTTTCACAAGGGCACAATCCCAGTCACGAGGGCTCTGTCCTCATTATCTAATCATCTCAAAGGCCCCTGTCCCAATACAAACACCTCGGAGGTTAGGATTTTAGCACACGAACTGGAGAGGGGCATAGGTACTCAGGCCATTACAAATGGTGTTGAAACCACCACACTTACTGATATCCTATCAGTAAATGCAATAATGACTCTCACAGGGTTGCTTATTGACATTATACCCAATAAACAGTTCCTGCTTCCTCCAAGGGAAGCAGAGGGTACTATACCAGAGCATAGTAGAAACAATCCAAGAGTCTACCCAAACAATAGGGTACAAGGTGATGAGTTTCACTTTGGCCTGAACAAGAGAAAACTTACATGACCTAGAATACTGAATGGACTATGTGGTCATCAAACAATCCTTTATAAATTAGTGTCTTTCAGCTGGACTTTTGCTTGGTGTTTAAGAAACCTTGGGGTTGTGAAAGGATTACAAGACAGGGAAGAAAAGCTCAAGCCTGGATCTCAGATAGAATCACTCCAAGAGTTCACTCCTTGATTTCTTTCCTCTTTCTGCTCCAACCACCACAGTGTAGGACTTCTAACTTCTTCTAGACAGAGGTCCCAGGACTAGTATCCTTCCCTTCTTCAAGAAATCGATTAGAATTTCAGCCTGTAATAGATAGATCCGTCTTTATATTACCATCCGAAGCTATTTATCACAAAATCTTGGATTCAGAATTTGAGTTTTATGTTTAAATAACCAAATGTCTACTGAAGTGTTTCATCCTAATTGACAGCTCAGACTTGGAAGAGTGAGTTAGGTCTCTACCTTGAACTGCAGAAGGAATATTAAGACCTTAGGCAGCGCTCCAGAATTTAGATGAAGTAGAGTCGTCCTTACAAGCTAAAAGGACCCGCACCCAGCTCTAAAGACTTAAGGCACCCACAATTTTGTGGGTGGGGATTCAAATGAGAACATTCTTCCTTTTCCATGGCAAATGCAAAGACTGTGAACATTCTTTGTTACACATGTAACACAGATGTAAAGACAAAAATTAATAAATTGGATCCAGATGAAGGTAGATGAGCATCTTGCAGAGGCAGGGTCCTTTCCCAAAACTAACTCTCTTTGCTTTTGTTTTGTTCTTATTGTTGTTAAAAGGAATACAAGCTTATAATAAAAATTCAAACAATAAAAAAGGTAAAAATGAGCTGGGTGTGGATCACAGGTTCAAAGCCAGCCTCAGCAACTTAGTGAGATCCTGTTTCAAAATTAAAAATAAAAAGGGCTGGTGGTGTAGCTTGGATGTGTAATGCCCCAGAGTTCAATCCCAGGAACTACACACACACACACACACACACACACACACACACACACGTAAAAAATGAAAAGTAAGATTTCTTTTTCCTTCAGATCTACTCCCCAAAGGAGAGATGCAAGACATGCTTCTTGCATATGTTTATAAAAAGGTTCTATTGAGCCATGACCTTGAATGTCCAATCCACCAAAGCCTTAAGAGATTCACTTTCGGCCTCACCTGCTAAAGTGAAAATGGCTTAACTTATTATGTATCTCAGAACGAAGACATTGCTATAGTGCTGGGTCTTTCTGAAAACAAAGTCAGCTGGCAAGATATGACTTGGAAGACTGGTAACGCCAATAAATCCCTTAGGTAGTTTATACTATAAAGGAATTTGCTCCTTTATTGAGAAGAGCCAAGCCTGTCCTTGATATACACCAGAATGTGAACTCTTGTTATCTGTGAAAGGATGGTGACTTTTACTTTATCCTTTTGTATTTTCAATCTTTTATAAGTTTTCCACAAAGTATGTGTATTGATTTTGCAATTTGGAAACAAAGCTGCTTTAACAGCTTTATTGAGATATAATTCACATACCACAATTCACCCACTTAAAGTGTATGATTTGATGGTTTTTAATATATTCACAGAGTTGTGTTCCTATCACCACCATTGGCCCAAGAACATTTCATCATCCCCAAAGGAAAACCCCAAACCCTTAGTTGTCCCTGCCCTGATCCCTCAGCCCCTATTATCTGTCTGTAGATTTGCCTATTCTGGGCCTTTCCTGTAAATGGAATCCTATAATATGTGGTCTTTTGTAACTGGCTTCTTTCACATGGCATACTGTTTTCAGAATTCATAGACTTTTAGCCTATATTAGTACTTCTCCCCCCCCCCCTTTTTTTTCTTTTTTTGCAGTACTGGGGATTGAACTCAGGGGCATTCTACCTCTGAGCTATACCCCCAGCCCTGTTTTTTTTTATTCTTTACTTTGAAACAGGGTCTCACTAAGTTGCGGAGTGCCTCACTAGGTAGCTGAGGCTGGCTGTGAACCCGGATCCTCTGGTCTCAGCCTCCTGAATGCTGGGATTACAAGCGTGCGCCACCACGCCCGGCTAGTACTTCTTTTTAATGCTGAGTAACATTCCATCGTATGGCTATATCATGTTTCATTTGTCCATTCATCAGTTGAGGAGGGGACATTGGCATTGTTTCCACTATTTGACTACTGTGTTACCCAACTTGTTGTTGTTGTTGTTGCTGTGACCAAAATACTGGACAAGAATGACTTAGAGGAGGAAAGATTTATTTGGTTCATAGTTCAGGGGTTCAGTCCATGGTTGGTGAGCTCCAAGACAGAAACATTCTGGTGGCAGGGAGTGGAGAAGAAAAGCTGGGAGAGAGAAGGAGAGGGAGAGGGAGAGGGAGAGAGAGGGGGTACCAGGGACAGACATACTCTTGCCTGTCACACCTGCAGTAGCTCAGCTCCTCCAGGCAAGCCCCAGCTCTGAACCTTGCTGCACTGGGGACCCGGCTTCAGAACATGAGCTTTTTAGGGGAGAGTCCAGATCCAAACTACTATCAATCGTGATGCTACATGCATGGACACACATTTTCATTGCTCTCAAATATGTATCCAGGAGTAGAATTGATGGAGCATACAGTAAACAACTCTGTGTACTCACTTGAGGAACTGCCAGGCTGCTTTCTGAAGTAGGTGCAGCATTTTGCATTCCCACCAGCAGTGTATAAGAGCTCTAATTTCTCCACATCCCCACAAATGCTCATTTTTTAAATCTGTCTTTGATATTAACCATACTGCAGCATATAGCTCATTGTGGTTTAGATTTGTAATTCCCTAATGGCTAATGATGTTGAACATCTTCTCATGTGTTTGTCAGCCATTTGTATATATATTTTAAGAGAAATGTCTATTCAAACCCATTGCCTATTCCTCAATTAAGTTGTCCTTTTGTGTGTGTGTGTGTGTGTGTGTGTGTGTGTGAGTGTGTGTGTGTGGTACTGGGGCTTGAACCCAGAGGCATTCTACCTCTGAGCTACACACTCAGCCCTATTTTTTTTTGAAACAGGGTCTTGCTAGGTTGATGAGAGTCTCAGTACTTGCTGAGGCTGTCCTTGAACCTGTGATCCTCCTGTCTCAGCCTCCCAAGTACTGGGATTTCAGGCGTGCGCTGCATGCCTGGCTGTCTTTTTATTATGAAGTTGTAGTAGATCTTTATATGTCCTAGATACAAATCTCCTGTCAGATATATGATTTGCCAGATTTTCATCCTCTTCTGTGGATTGTCTTTTTACTTTCTTCATGAAGCATAAAAGTTTTTAATTTTGATGATGTCTCATTCATTTATTTTTTCTTTTGTCCAGTTTCCTTTGAGGTTATATATAAGAAACCAGAGCCTAATCCAAGATCATAAAGATTTACCCCTATGTTTTCTTCTAAGAATTTTTACAGTTACATTTAGGTTTTTGATCCATCTTGAGTTTATTTTTATATCTGCTGTGAGGTAGGAGTCCAACTTATTTTTTGCATGTAGATATCTACATATATCTATCCTCATGAGAATAGCCTACTGCCTGGATTACTATACATTTGCAGTAAGTTGGGAAATTGGGGTGTCTGAGTACTCCAACTTTGTTCATTTTCTCCTTTCCTTCCTTCTTCCCTCCCTTCCTTCCTTCTTTTCTTTCCTTCTCTTTTTTTCTCTTTCTTTCTTTTCTCTCTCCCTTTCTTTCCGTTTTTTTCTTCTTTCTTTCTTCTTTTTTTTTCTTGGCACTGAGGATTGAGCCTAGGGGCATTCAACCTCCAAGCTACACCCCTATCCCTTTTTATTTGTAACTTTGAAATGAATTGCTGAGCGCCTCCTCCTGTCTCAGCCTCCTAAGTACTGGGATAACAGGTGCAGAACCACCACACTTGACTTGTTCTTCATTTCCAAGATTATTTGGGCTATTCTGAATCCCCTGCATTGTCATACAAACTTTAGGTTCAGCTTATCAATTTCTGCAAAAAAGGAAGCTGGTGTTTTGAAAAACATTGTATTAAATCTGCAGATCAATTTGGGAAATATTGCCTTCTTAATAATATCACGTCATCTGGTCCATGAACATATGATATCTTTTTCTTTAGTTAGATCTTTAACTTCTTTAGTTAGGTCATCTTTAATTTCTTTCAGCAATGTTTTGCAGTTTTCAGAGTGTGAGTTTGTACCTGTTTTGCTAACTTTACCTATCTTATTCTTTTTGACTATTATAAATAGAATTTTCTTAATATTATTTTTGTTCCTCCATTGCTACTGTACATAAATACAATTGATTTTTATGTATTGATCTTGTATTTTGCAACCTTGCTGAGCTCATTTATTACTTGGAATAGCTTTTTTAGTAGATGTCTTAAGGTTTTCTATATACAAGATTATGTCACCTGCAAATAGAGAAAGTGATTTCTTCATCTCCAATCTGCATATCTTTTATTTCATTTTCTTGCTAAATTGATCTGTGTAGACCTTCCAGTACAATGTTGAATAGAAGTGACAAGAGTAGATGTCTTTGTCTTGTTTCTGATTTTAGGGGGAAATATTCAGTCTATCACCATTAGGCATAATATTAGTTGTGAGATTTTCATGTTTTTTTTTAATCTGATTGAAGAAATACCACTTTATGCCTAGTTTGCTGACTGTGCTAGAGTGATGAATTTTGTCAAATGCTTTTTTTTCTGTATCTACTGAGATACTCATGTGACTTTTGTCCTTATTCTATACATGTGGTGTATTATTCTAATTGATATCTCAATGTTAAGCCATCCTGGCATTCCCAAGATAAATCATACTTGAACATAGTGTATTATTATTTTTCTATATTATTATTATTATTATTGGTACTGGGAATTGAACCCAGGGGCATTCTACCTCTGAGCTACACCCTCAGACCTATTTTGGTTTTTATTTTTAAACAGAGTCTCACTAACTTGCTGAGGGCCTCACTAAGTTGCTGAGACTGGCCTTGAACCTGTGATTCTCCAGTTTCAGCCTCCCAAATACTGGGAGTATAGGCATGTGCCACTGAGCCCCACTTCTATGTTGTTTTTGCTAATATTTTGTCAAGGACTTCTGTGTCCATATTCAAAGAGATATTGGTCTATAGTATTTTCCTTTTCTTGTGATGTCTTTGATTTTGGCATAAGAATTTGTTGAGTACGTTCATACCATGAACTACTCCATAGCAATCAGAGTCGATGAATATTGCTTCCTACAACTATATGGATAAACTCACAGACATAATGTAGAGCAAAAGAACCCACCATAAAAGAGTATAGATTGTGTAATTTCATTTACATAAAGTGCAAAACCAAGCAAAACTAGTTAATCTACTGTGTTAAAAGTCAGAGGAGTGCTCTCTCTAGGACACTGGGGCATACGGGGACTCTGGAATCCTGGTAATATTCTACTTTTTCAACTGTACATGGGTTATGCAGCTGAGTTACTTTGTGAAAATCCATTGAGTTGTCACACTGCAGTCTGTGCACTCTTCTGAATGTTACATCTGAGCAAACTGTTAAAAAGAAAGAAAATTGAGTTTTTTAAGAAAATGTGTTAATTATCAAATATTTGATATTTCTAGTAGGTTTTCTACATATGGTGTACTTCTTAATTATTGTATTAAAGTTTTTTTGTCCACATTAACTATTTTCCTTGTGCATGTTTTCTTTATATTGAAGACTAAAAATTTCATTAATAATAGGTCAATATCCTGAGAAGGAAGGAAGGCAAGGGAGTGGGGCGGGAATTGGGGAAAGGTTAAATGAGAAATGTGTGCATGTATGCGTTTAGCAGCTTGTACCTAACAAAGATGTATTATTAACCAATTAAAAAATAAGTAGAAAACAATAATAATAGGTCAATAGTGGAGTTTAACTTTTTCTTTGCTCTGGACTGTAGACACCTTGGCATATCATATCACCTGAGCTCCCCAGGGCTATAAGATTTAAAGCCCATGCCTTCCCCATCAATCCCATAATGCTGAATGCAGTGCTCATTCAATGAAATGCCACCGCGAACGCTGCTGTAGCGGTCCCCTCAGGAATTCATTGTAAAAGGGCTTCACTGTACTTTGTAAAGCAATTTGGAATCCTTCGTGATGAAAGGTTCTATATAAAGAAGGCAATATAATGGACTTGGCTTTCTACTTCTTTCATTTAAGCCTTAACAGAAACATGAATCTACTATATTAGCACCATAAACCAATAGGTGCTATATAAATGCTGAATACAAGTATTCTGGGTGAATTAAATTGCAACTATAGCCATGAATTAGCTAAGTGCTTTACCAAGTAATATGCAAATGTTGATTAATAAGGCAATTAAACTCAATTAAAATAATAATAATAATGCTATATTCTTCCATGTTCTTCCAATTCTCTGGGCACCCATCGTCTCAGTTATTTGGTGTGGGTCTGCCACCTAAATTCCAAGCCCACATGCAAACTTACATAAGATGTCTGTTTGGAAGGAGACAGTCTTCCTCCTCTGGTGCCAAACCCTAGCTCTGACCGATGTGGGGTAGGATGTGGGTAATGGAAGTCCTCTAACACACGAGATTGGCTTGCTGCTTTCGAGGAGTGCGTGATATATGAAGACTCCTAGGTCTTGTGTAATACTTCCCTGAGTCACTGGGATGCTCCAGTGTTAGGATTGCCTGGCATTGTCCAGGTCATTGACCGGTGGCTGGGCTTCACCCCCAAGACAACGGGGACCAGAGATACCTGGTGCGATCCCTGTGTGGAGTCCAGAAAGTTACTAGGATGCTTTTGATAGTCTGCTACATGATCATTATCATCAGTGTCCTTCTTTTTTATAATCATCTTCGGGGCCTGAAAGGCAATTCCCATTTCTATATGAGCCACAATCCAAAACAAACTTTCTTTTTATATTTGGGTCCATATTTACAGAGAAATGTATCTATGAAGAAGTATATTAAGCCGGGCGTGGTGGCGCACGCTTGTAATCCCAGCATTCAGGAGGCTAAGACCGGAGGATCCGGGTTCGCAGCCAGCCTCAGCTACCTAGTGAGACACTCTGCAACTTAGTGAGACTCGGTTTCAAAATAAAGAATAAAAATAGGGCTGGGGGTATAGCTCCAGGGGGTAGAATGCCCCTGAGTTCAATCCCCAGTACCGCAAAAAAAAAAAAAAGAAGTATATTAAATCTATAATTATTTGTTTTGTGTGTGTTAGATGAAATACTCATTTTTTTTTTGTACTGGGGATTGAAACCAGGGGTGTTCTACCTCCAAGCTAGACCCCCAGCCATATTTTGTTTTTATTTTGAAACACAGTCTCACTAAGTTACCATGTGCTAGCTTTGAACCTGAAATACTTCTGTCTCAGCCTCCCAGGTATTGGGATCACAGGTGTGTGCCTAGCTTTAACAGCCAGATTCTTGATAGTGTTCTGTTACAGAGGTCTCTCACACTGCAATAAATGCTTTATTTGGCCAAGTGTGGTAGCATGTGCCTATAACCCAAGCATATACTTGGGTATATATTCTCCATATAGGAGGCTGAGACAGGAGAATCCCAGGTTTGAGAATAGCATGACCCTATTTAAAAATAAAAAATTAAAAAAAGGTTTGGGGATATAGTTCAGAGGTAGAATGCCCCTGGTTTCAACCCGTAGTATCACATACACACACACATGCTTTATTTAGGATTCTCTTTTTCTTGGGCATGCTAATACTTTACATTAGTAGTGAAAGGATGAGTTGAAAATGCAGTATTGCAGAGATTTGAACTGGGAGGCACTTACAGCAAGAGTATCCGTGAGGTGGGAGGTTGCAGCAAAACTCACAATGTGTGAGGCAGGAAGGGACTTCAGAGGAACACCTTCCTCATTTAATGGATGGGGGAGACTGAGGTCACACTACTCCCTTTACCTCAAATTGTCTAGTTCACCTTTCTTTATCCTGTCCTACGCTATATGTACAATTCTTACTAAGACTCTAAAAAGTAAGCCAGCTGCGGTGGTACACACTTGCAGTCTCAGTACTTTGGAGGCTGAGACAGAAGGATCACAAATTTGAGGCACCGTAACTTAATGAGACTCTGTTTCAAAATTTTTAAAAAAATAGGACTGGGGATGTAGCTCAGAGGTAGAATGCCCCCAGGTTCAATCTTTGGTAACACCAAGAGGGAGGGAGGGAGAAAAGGGAGGGGGGAGAGAGAGAGAGAGAGAGAGAGAGAGAGAGAGAGAGAGAGAGAGAGAGAGAGAGAAGGAGAAAGACTCTAAAGCAACTCACAGACATCTGACTTAAAGAACAGAGATTACAAAAATCTGACTTTTGTAGTCTCTGACAGACTCCACCTCAATGCACTCTGTCTCACAAAGCTGAGTGTCACCTGCTTATCATTCATGAGGGAACAGCCCCGGGTCCCAGACAATTTCACTCACAATTTCTCACCTCTTGGGTTTGGGTTGTGAGAAAGCAGGAAATGGAGAAAGAACTGTATGCGATTTTACGCTTTCCACTACAAGAACATTTAAGACGTGATCCCTCATATTTTTCTTGTCTAGACATCCCATCTTTTTTATTTTCTAATAAAGCAAAAGGAAACGATCCCTTGTGGTTTGTAGCGAGAGTTCATTATCAGAGGAACGCTTGGCTTTTAAATGGTGTAAACCTTGAAATCCTCTTGTCTCTTTCTGGTTAAGATTTCCTCATCTTGATCCCTTTCTCCCCACATATCGATCACACAGCGCAGGCTTCAAAGTGTTCACTTAATCATTCCACTTATTCTGAGAGGAGCTAGGTCTTAATATGCCACAGGCTTCCTATTATATACTTCCTCCGACTTAAAAATGTCTCAAAAGAGTCAATTTGTCAATAAGGAAACCACCCAGACCCAAAAGCCCTTGCACCGATTCTCCCACATGGAGCTGGACTGTAAGCCAGGAAGATGTAGCAATAACACGATAACACCAGCTTGCTGCCTGGGGCTCCTGGACCCAGGTATCAACCGGCACTGGACTGCAAACAAAACCTCAGCCTCTCTCCCCCGCACCTGGCTCAGACCTTCTGAGACGCCAGCCGAGCACGCTGGAAATTACTTGGGATCATGAATTCCACGCGCGCTTTAAAATCTGGTCATTTTTCTCTGTTGTTCTTGCAGTACTTCTGTTTGTCCATTTGAAGCTTTAATTTGGGGAGTGGGGGGGGTAGCAGAGTAATAGCTTTTAAGCAGATGGTTGAAATTGGTCCCCAGGGGCAAGACTGGGGAGGGAGGTCGGATGAGACACTTGCCAAAGTTCTAGGACTCTGTGACTCACCCGGCTTGTCCCTGAGCCAGGAGTGAGGGTGCCGACTGCTTCCAACCTGTTCTTTGGAGAGTAATAAATGTCACTTGGTCTTTCTTCATATGATACAGATGATATCCATATAAGAGAACATGAAAAATAGCATGTGCTAAAACTGTATTCACGGGCGCCAAGCTCATGCGTGCCCAGAATTAAGTTGTGGCTTCTAGTCCATTTGTCATTCTTTTTACGTCCAAGTTTTAGTAACAGGATGTTTTCAAATAGTTTACATTTCTCTTGGGACATCTTTCCTAACCACATGTCACACTGGTGAGAGGCGGGAGTTATTCAGAACTCGCTCATTTCTTGTTCACCACAAGATTTAGGCTAATTCTGACAGCAGGATCCTGCACTGACTGAAGAGAATGGGCTTTCCTTGCTTGTCCATAGAGAGAAAAATTATTAGGTCACTGGGAATTTTACAGAGTACATTGTTAAATCCTTGGACCTTAAACATTCCAGCTACTTGGAATGCACGCATATATTAGAAGTGAACTACAACTGAAATTCAAACACATATTCAATGAAAATGTCAAAACTGATATATATTTGTATAGTAACATTAACTTATGTAATTTTTAGTGTTTTAGGTAATTATATATTTTTAAAATTATATTTATTAGAAATGTTTTCTTCTAAAACTTTTTTTTTCATGGTACTGGGGATTGAATCCAGGGACATTCTACTTCTGAGCTACCCACCCTCCAAGCCCTATTTTATTTTTTATTTGGAAACAGGGTTTTGCTAAGTTGCTGAGGGCCTCACTAAATTGCTGAGGTTGGCTTCAAACCTGCAATCATCTTGTCTCAGCCTCTCAAGTACTGGGATTATTGGCCTGCACCACCACACGATGCCTAGACTAAAACTTTTTATTATACTCCAAAATCTCTCTCTTTTTGACTAGTAAGTAATAGGTCTTCATTGTAGTTCATTGTAGAAAAGCATTAGGAAAAAATTTTAAAGTACCTATGAGGCTTTCAACTTGGGTTCTTCAGTTTTTAAAAGGTAGTCAGCAGTGAACATTATTGAAAATCTTATAAAACTTAAAATGTTTTTCTACACTGTTTCTTGATTTTACCCCCGTATTCATCCTTCTCATTGGGATCTTGCTCTGGCATCCAGGTTCCTTTGTACCAGGCTTCAAAAAAAAAAAAAAATTCATTTTCAGCTGGGCTTGGTGATGCATGCTTATAATCTCAGTACTTGGAAGGCTGAGACAGGAGGATCGCAGGGTCTACTTAGTGAGATGCTGTTTCAAAATAAAGAATAAAAAAATAGGTCTGGGGATGTAACCTGGAGGTAGAATGCCCCTGGGTTCAATTCCCAGTACCGCAAAAAAAACCCAAAACTTCATTTTCAGCTAGGCCTGATGGCGCATGCCTGTAATCCCAGTACTTGGGAGGCAGAGACAGGAGGATCACAGGTTCGAGGCCAACCTCAGCAACTTAGCAAGATCCTGTTTCAAAATAACAATAAAATTAAAAAGGGGCATGGATATAGCTCAGAGGTAGAATGCCCTGGGTTTAATCGCCAGTACCAAAAAAAAAAAAAAAAAGGAAGAAGATATGGCAAAGGGTGGTTTATTTTGATTCATCTCACTAGGGTCATGGTTAAACCATTTCCTTGTATTCTATGAATAAAACCAAGCTTAGAGCCGTGCATGTAATTGCAGGGATTACCAGTAATCATAAGAGAAAGTACTCAACAAGTTAGAAGATGAAGACTCTGCCTGAGGGGTAGGAATTTCGAGTTGGAAGCCTTGCTTCTCTGAGTGAACTGTTGTTTCTGAGATGAGGAAGGAAGCGAATAACAAGTGGGCAGCCCTGGCACCTTCCAGGAGGTCACCTGGGCCACCTGGGACACTGGCCTCGAGCCTCTGGTCCACAGCAGGAGCCTGGAGCTGCAGAGGGCTATTATGCCCACTTTTCCATATAAACCTGAAACTAAGTTAACACAACAGTTATGCTTTAGGGTTCAACACAAACTATGAAAGGTAAAGTAACTTTCTAACGGGGCCCATGGTTTGGAGACACGTATCTGGAAACAAATTCTCTCTAGCTAGCTGCCACTATCCTAAGATCCAAAAAATGTTTGTTCTGATACCAGTAGTTTTTCATGCTAGCAATGACTACACTGAAAAAAAAAAAAAAATCTACCCAGGCTAAGAGACAGCAGGTAGGAGAATACTTAGGTGTTTAGTTCAACAGATTTTTACCTTGGTAAACTTTGTTTCATAGGTTTGTGTCTAGCTATGACTTTAATTGTCCAGAGCATTATTCATTGAAAATGCTTAATATATCTTGATGCTAAAATTCTCTACTGTTCAAAGTCTATGACTTTTTCTTAGGTTCATGCATTTCCACCCCAGTTGGACATTCTTCAACCGATACCCACAAACGCCAACCAATGCTACCCTGAGAATTCGCTAATTCGTCATCACTTGGCCATTCTTTGCCTTCTTTCTCCTGTTTATCATCTCTGGTCCCTCGCTCCAGTCTTAAGTGACTGTGGACGGGGTGAAATTTAGAAGCAGAAAGGGAATATTATTTGGAACAACAGCTGTCACAACAAGGATTTGTTTTCCTGCAGTCTTGCCCTTTCTTGCTCTTTTCTGCAAGAGAGTGGCTAATTGCCCAGAATTTCTAAGCTCTGGTTTACAACTCTAGGCTGTGCCTGTTATTGGATGAGATAACTACAGTTGGCTGCGGTGCATGTAGCTGTTTTGATGGCGGAGTGCATTAATTTGCAACCAGGGCTGCACAGAATGAAGGAAATGCAGTGGCTGTCCTCCTGGGAGAGGCCACTTAGGCAGGAAAATAAATAAGAGGATTTTGATTATGTTCGGAACTCTTAGGCTTATGCCCAGGGATGCTCCAATCTTTAAACTTTTGTCATTTCATGTTTACACAAAAATTATAATGAAAGAAAAAAGGCTCCTAGTTCTCTGTACCCTCATTTTACATTTTAGACACATATCCATGCTCTGGCGGTGATGCTCACGTCACCCATTGTGTCATCTTTTTTTTTTTTTTTGTATTGGGGATCAAATCCCGGGGCATTTTACCTTTGAGCTACATTCTAAGTCCTTTTTATTATTATTTTTTAAAAATTTGAAACAGGATCTTGCTAAGCTGCGGAGGGCTTCCCTAAGTGGCTGAGACTAGCCTCAAACCTGTGATCCTCCTGTCTCAGCTGCCCAAGTACTGGGATTACGGGTGTGCGCCACCATGCCTGGCTTATATTTCATCTTATTTTAAGTGATAACAAATGTAAAAGGCCTAGCATGGTGCCCAGCACATCATTTTCCTTTCCTTCTCCAGCTTACACTTGTATCTTCTGCTGCTGCTTCCTCTTAGTGTTGTGTGCATGTGTGTCATTGTCAACATGATCTACATCATGATGTAAGACCATAATGCACCAAGAAAAGCAGGAGGAGGAGGAGGAAAAGGAAGAGGAGGACGAGGAGGAGGAAAAGGAGGAGGAGGAGGAGGAGGAGGAGGAGGAGGAGGAGGAGGAGGAGGAGGAGGAGGAGGAGGAGGAGGAGGAGGAGGAGGAGGAGGAGGAGGAGGAGGAGGACGAGGAGGAGGACGAGGAGGAGGAGAAGAAGAAGAAGAAGAAGAAGAAGAAGAAGAAGAAGAAGAAGAAGAAGAAGATGATGATGATGATGTTGTTATTTTGAAGCCAGGCATGGTGGTGCATGCTAGTAATCCCAGTACTTGGGAGGATGAAACTGGAGGATTGCAGGTTCGCAGCCAGCCTTGGCTACTTAGTAAGGCTCTCCGAAACTTAGTGAGAACCTGTTTCAAAATAAAGTATATAAAAAATAGGGCTGGGGGTGTAGCTTAGAGGTAGAATCAATCAGTTCAACCCTCCCCCCAAAAAAAGAAAGAAAAGAAGTTATTCTGAAATTCTCCTGTACACATCTTTGGGTGCAGAGAATTCACGATGGCTATTGTTCTCTCCCCACCCACCACAATTAATTCACAGAACCTTCATCTAGTTGGGGAGGGACATGCACATGAATAGCCCTCTGGCACAGTGTGTGCCAGAGACCAGGTGAGAATAATGGCTATTATAATAACAATGTCCATTATTAGCACAGCTAATAGTTATGAAGCAATTATTATACGCCAAGCCTTGTGGTCAGTATTTTTACATACTATACATAATTATTTACCCCAAAGAAGTTGACTTTATTTATTTATTTATTTATTTGCAGTACTGGGGATTGAACTCGGGGCATTCTACCTCCGAGCTACAGCCCCCCGCCCTATTTTTTATTCTTTATTTTGAAACAGAGTCTCG
>PVLC010004463.1:68344-84979 GCA_004027655.1 Graphiurus murinus
TGGCGCACGCTTGTAATCCCAGCATTCGGGAGGCTGAGACCGGAGGATCCGGGTTCGAGGCCAGCCTCAGCTACCTAGTGAGGCACTCCGCAACTTAGTGAGACTCGGTTTCAAAATAAAGAATAAAAAATGGGGCTGGGGGTATAGCTCGGAGGTAGAATGCCCCTGAGTTCAATCCCCAGTACCGCCAAAAAAAAAAGAAACAGAGTCTCGCTAAGTTGCAGAGGGTCTCACTAAGTAGTTGAGGCTGGCCGAGAACCCGGATCCTCCAGTCTCAGCCTCCCGAAAGCTGGGATTACAATCGTGGGCCACCACGCCCGGCTTAGAAGTTGACTTTAATCTAGAAACATTTTTATGTGTATATGTGGGTGGTACTGGGGATTGAACCCAGAGGGATTCTACCTCCAAGCTACATCCCCAGCCCCCTCTTTTATATGTTTTGTTTTGAAACAAGAACTCACTAGGTTGCTGAGAGTCTCACTATATTGTTGAGGTTAACCCTGAACCTGTGATCCTCCTGTCTCAACCTCCCAAGTACTGGGATTGCAGGTATGCACCACCATGCCCGGTTTAGCAACATTTAATTTGTTGCCTTCAAGCAATCTTTCAGAAATTCAGATATCCATCTTTTGAGGTCACTTCCAGTTGTTCAAATGGTTCTAATTTCAGGTCTGATAAGGTCCAATCCAAGCCAAAAGAAACTTCAGGTGTGCATCCAGTTTAAAGCTGTCTCAATCGCCAACGGCTTCCCAGTTGCTATTGGCAACTCCCCTCCCCGAAAACCAGCTGCACCTACCTGCCCTCCAAGATATGCCCCTGCATTTTTTTTTTTTTTTTTTTGTGCGGTACTGGGGATTGAACTCAGGGGCATTCTACCTCCAAGCTACACCCCCAGTCCTATTTTTTATTCTTTATTTTGAAACCGAGTCTCACTAAGTTGTGAAGTGCCTCACTAGGTAGCTGAGGCTGGCCGCGAACCCGGATCCTCCGGTCTCAGCCTCCCGAATGCTGGGATTACAAGCGTGCGCCGCCACGCCCGGCTATGCCCCTGCGTTTGCTCAATAGCCTCCTCTCTATTTGAGCAAGCTGGCCACCTTACAACCAATCTCCCCTGACTAGAAGAAGATGGACAATAAATTCTCCGCAGTGATTTTGAGAAACAAGACTCTCTGGCTGTGGCAACCTCTGCACTGGCCTCTGCCCAATCATCCCGGGAGAACCAGCATCCTGCTCTACCTTCCGGCCTCCAAGAGCTCATGAGCTGTGGTCTCGTGATGATCAACTAACATCTTTAATTGTGCAAAGGGATGCTGTAGCTGGAGTTTCAACTGGGCTCTGAGAGATGGAGGGAGGAATTTTTTGCAGGAGAGTATTTGGAGTTGTGAGGGAAATTCGTGCCTTCTCCTGGCCAGTGAGCTGGGGGTGAACCATGGGGCTACATGGCAAATTTAAATGGAGGTCCATGAAGTTCAGTGAAGCGCTCACCTTCTTGCTCAGAGTTGTTGGGGCCACGGTGGTTGCAGGATCTCTTAATCCCCTTTGTGAACCCCGAAGGATGTTTCTTCCATTCTTCCAAATGTGGGGCCATTTCCCACCCCGTCTCCATTAGGAGATTCAGTCACAAACGGAGACAAGCTGGGTAGTGGTACATGCCTGTGATTCCAGTACTTGGAAGGCTGAGACAAGAGGATTGCAGGTTCGAGGCGAACCTCAGCAACTTAGTGAGACCCTGTTACAAAATAAAATAGGGCTTAGGGTGTAGCTCAGAGGTGGAATGTCCTCTGGGTTCAATATCCAGTACTAAAAAACAACACAAAACAACAACAAAAAGACAGAATCCCCTTCCATGCTGTCACACATCATCATCCTTACTATATATAGCTTCTGAGGGAGATACAGATTCGTGCCTTAGGAATGAGGAGGTGTAGGGATATTAAATATTTTGCCTAAATCACATATTTAGTAATGCTCTTTCAAGATTAAAATCCAGGTTGGAGCTGGGTGCAGAGGTGCTCACCTGCAATCCTAGTACTTGGGAAGCTGAGACAGGAGGATTGCAGACTTGAGGCTGGTGCACAGTAACTTACAAAACAGGTTGGCATCTGCGGATGTCGCTCAGGGGTAGAGCAACTGCTTAGCATGTCCAAAGTCCTGCATTTGATTCCCAGCACCAAAAATAAAAAAATAAAACAAACAGCCGGGCATGGTGGTGCACGCTTGCAATCCCAGCATTTGGGAGGCTGAGACAGGAGGATCTGGGTTCACAGCCAGCCTCAGCTACCTAGTGAGGCCCTCTGCAACTTAGTGAGACCCTGTTTCAAAATAAAGAATAAAAAATAGGGCTAGGGATGTAGCTCGGAGCTAGAATGCCCCTGAGTTGAGTTCAATCCCCAGTACTGCTAAAAAACAACAACAAAAAATGCAGGTCAGTGTGATTGGAAAGTCCTCTCTCTCCACCACAGCCAGGCAGAGAAGAGGGTGGCCCCACCACAGCATCCGCGGGGCCCTGTGGACAGCGTCAGCCTCTGCAGCAGAGGAGCGGGGATAGTGGGAGACATGCAGGTAGGATCCCGCCAGACTGCAGTGCCTGCAGTGTGGAATGTGCATGCAGCGATGGGGTTTGGAATCTGCCAGAGATCCAGGGGAGTCCTTCAAGGCTTGAGCAAGTAAGTGGCCGCCTCATTCTCTGCTTCTGACTCTGTCCAGGTCGGGGGTGGTGGACATGGGTAGGAGGGGCGCAGAGTTGCAGGTAAAAGCATTTGGGGACAGTCTGAAAACAGACACTGGGTGGCCTAGGCAGCCAGAGAGGGACTCGGGACGGGGAAGGAGAGAGGGTCCAGGAGAAAAATCAGCCCTGCGGTCCTCACTAGTTCTCCACGTGCACAGAGAAGATCAAGACAGCGGGAGGAAATGAGCGTGGGTGCTGCTAGCGAGCGTGCCGTCCAGGTTGGGCAGGATCAAAGCTGATCTCAGGGCTTCCCAGCAAGCCCAGACCGGCACGTGTGGCGAGGACAGAGAGGCGCTGAGCTCTGCAAAGGGAAGCTCCACGCTCAGCAAAACTCACTCCCGAGCGTCAGACGGTGAGCGCCCGGCCATGTGCTTTTAATGGATTCCAAGCTGCTAACAGTTAACATTGTTAATGGCCTGTGGAGAGTTCAGATCCCTGGATAAGAGCTACCTGCAAATCGTGGTTAGTTATTACTGTTAAAGGATGCAAAGGGAGCTGGGGCTGGTTCTTTCCTTCTTTTCGTAAATGTAGATCTAGAGTCTGAAGGGGTGGTGTGTGTGTGTGTGTGTGTGTGTGTGTGTGTGTGTGTGTGCGCGCGCGCGCGCGCGATGTCAGGCTTACATCATTTTCTCTGTGCATCGTCGAACAGACCACGTTCTCTTCCTGGGTCAGGTCATCTTACTAAAGCCAGGGAACTTCTTGTCTGAATCAGCTTTTACTTCTAAATTAGTTCCACAAACCAGCATGCATTGGTCAACACCCTGGTCAATCATGAATGCTTTTCAGCTGGGATAGGGTGACCTGCAAGGGTCTCTTGGGCTTCCAGATGAACCTCCCCTCCTGTTCCCTTGATGCCTTTGGTCATCTGCCCCCTTCTTGACCTTCTAAGCTCCATCCCTTACCACTGAAGGTCTTCCGAGCTTACCTATATACTCAGCAGGCTTCTACATTTTCTGAGGCCATGAAATTCTTTCATTCTTTCTGCTTGAAAATGCCCTTTGGAGCCAGGCATGGTGGCACATGCCTGCAATCTCAGTACTTGGGAGTCTGAGGGCAGGAGGATCACAGGTTCGAGGCCAGCCTCAGCAACTCAGCAAGGCCCTCAGCAACTCAGTGAGACCCTGTTTCATATTAAAAAATAAAACAGGGCTGGGGATGTAGCTCAGAGGTAGAATGCCTCTGGGTTCAATCCCCAGTACCAAGGAGAGAGAGACAGGGAGAGACAGGGAGGGGGGGGGAGAGAGAGAGAGAGAGAGAGAGAGAGAGAGAGAGAGAGAGAGAGAGAAAGGGGAAGAGAGAGAGGGAGGAAGGAAATGCCCTTCAGGTGCAGCCCTAGCTGTAACTCTCCTTCATCCCAGCGCCCTAGCTGGCCCTGCATGCCTCTCCCAGGAAGTTCTTTCTCACCTGCTGTTCAATCTTCCTTTCTCTGTCCACACAGCACCATCGCCGCCCCTTCACACTGCATTTTAAAAATACCTTTTTCCTTGGTTACAAAAGCTACTCACACTTGTAGAAAATCTGGAAAAAAGTCTTAAAGGAGAAAAAAGTCACACCTAACTAGCAACCTGCAGTTCTAAGCACTGTTAACATTTTGATTAATCTCTTTCCCATACATATATTTGCACATTTTTGTATACCCAGAATGGGAAAAAAATTAAATGCTGCTGGAAAAAAAAAAAAGACAAAGAGAATATTGACTGAGGAAAGTTCAATGCATTTAGTATTTCTAGGTGACTGGTAACTTTAAAAAATAGCTTAGAACATTTAAAAATCAAATTGCAAGAGATTTTTTTATTAGCACCACTTTTATAGAAAAGTGTGCTGGGAAAATGGAGGATGAAGGTCTAAACAAATTAATTTAAAAATATGTATTTTTTTTTTTTTTGTATGTGTGGTACTGGGGATTGAATTCAGAGGCATTCTACTGAGCTACATCCTCAGCCCTATATTTTATTTATTTATTTATTTATTTATTTATTTATTTATTTATTTATTTATTTATTTATTTTTGCAGTACTGGGGATTGAACTCAGGGGCATTCTACCTCCGAGCTATACCCCCAGTCCTATTTTTTATTCTTTATTTTGAAACCGAGTCTCACTAAGTTGCGGAGTGCCTCACTAGGTAGCTGAGGCTGGCCACGAACCCAGATCCTCCGGTCTCAGCCTCCCGAATGCTGGGATTACAAGCGTGCGCCACCACACCCGGCTTCAGCCCTATTTTTTAATTCTTTATTTTTGAAATAGGGTCTCACTAAGTTGCAGAGGGCTTCACTAAGTAGCTGAGGCTGGCTGCAAACTTTTGATCCTCCCATCTCAGCCTCCCAAGTACTGGGATTGCAAGTGTGTGCCACCACACCTGGCTTATATTCTATTTTTTCTTTTCTTTCTTTCTTTTTTTTTTTTTTTTTGGTTGGGGGTTGAACCCAGGGACAGTCTAATTTTAAGCTAGACCCCCAGCCTGATTTTATTTTTTAAATTTTGAAACAGGGTCTTGCTAAGTTGCTGAGACTAGTCTTGAACTTGCAATCCTCCTACTCAGCCTCCCAAGTGCTGGGATTACAGGCATGCTCCACCACATCTGGCTTGTACTCCATTTTTTAATCAGCACTTTTTCATGTCCTAAACTTCTGGAAAACCCCAACTAATACAGATTTTCTTTAAAATCTGATTGATAAGCCAGACAGTAGTGCATACCTATAATCCCAGTACTTGGGAGGCTAAAACAGGAGGATTGTAGGTTTGAGACCAACCTTAGCAACTTGGTGAGACCCTCAGCAACTTATTGAGACCCTGTTTCCAAATAAAAGAATAAAATAGTACTGGAGTGTAGCTCAGGGTAGAATGCCTCTGGGTTCAATTCTCGGTATTAAAAAAATCTGATTGTACAGATACTTGATTAAAGAAAAGAAAAAAGAAGCATTGAAAGGAAAAAGAAGTCAAATGTATTATGAAGAGACTCAATTGTGACAGGGTCTCCAAAGGCAAAAAGAAGAAAGTTTCAATAGTGATTTTCTCCTGTTAATTTGGCTCAGGCTATGCACTGAGTTATCTATCTCTTGATGTCCGATAGAGGGCAAGGAAATAATGCAGGAATTAGGGAAAACTTCAAGGACAATAATCAGTACACTCAGATAAGAAAAAGAAAATATGGAAAGAAGGAATATCCAGAGACAAGACAAAGCTCCTGGAAATTAAATACATAACAGGCACTTTTAATGCAATAGATGAATTAGAAGGTCATTGACTCTCACAGAGAATAGAATAAGTAGGCAAAGAAATGGAGAAAAGAAAATTGGAGAATCAATTCAGGACTAATTTCTGGAAGACAGGACAGATAAAATGGACTAAGGAATTAGTATATACATTACACACACAAAATTTTTTTTTTCCAAAGAAAGTTTCCACACTGAGTAGGCCTAAAGGTCTTTCTAATAAATAAAATTGACAAATTACAAAGCACATAAATCATGATGTTTCAGAGCTGTGGGATAAAGAAAAGATCTGAAGGAAGAGAGAGAGAGAGAGAGAGAAAACAAACCCAGAATCAGAATGGTCTCAGACTTCTCAGTAGTAATACCTGTAGTCAGAAAACAAGGGAATAATGCCTTTGAAGTCCTAAGGGAAATTAATTTCTGGACTAGAATCTTATACCCAGCTAAGCTTTCAACCAATATGAAGAGGAAAGAAAGGCAATGTCTCAAAATGCACATACCTTTCTTATATCACTTTTCAAGAACTCACTAGAAGATTTAGCCCATCACAAGTTTGTTACTCAAGAAAGGGAAGATATGAGATTAACATCAACAAACAAACAAAAAACCCAGAGGATATTTACATAAAGAAGAGGGAATGAATTCCAAGGATGATGGGACAGAGAAGAATAAGAGAGAGCTGGATTCTGATCTTTCATGGCAGGAAGTGAGTGGGTAACATCTACAACTGAGAAATAAGAAGCAGCAGTATAATGTTATTTAGAAATAAGAAAGGGGCTGAGCATGTTGTGCATGTCGCAATCCCAGTACTTGGGAGGCTGAGACTGTAGGATTGCAGGTTCAAGGCCAGTCTCAGCATGTTAGCAAGACCCTGTATCAAAATAAAAAATAAAATCGGGCTGGAGGTATAGCTCAGAAGTAGAATCTCAGAATCTTTTTAGAAGTAGAATCTTTTCTACCTCTGGGTTCAACCTTCAGTATGAAGGAAGGAAGGAAGGAAGGAAGGAAGGAAGGAAGGAAGGAAGGGAGGAAGAGAGAGAGAGAGAGAGAGAGAGAGAGAGAGAGAGAGAGAGAGAGAGAAAGAGATTGAGAGAAGAAATAACTGGAGGAACAGTTAATGAGAGTAAAGGAATTTCCTTTGGGAATCAAGAGGCAGGGGAGAAGATTGAGTGGAAAACTGATTGCTGTTTTTCTTTATAAGTCTTGTAGAATTTGACTTTTAAACTGAGTACATTTATTACCTTTATACAAATTAAACTTAAACAGGGAAAAAGCTATTAATATGCCAGGAATAATTTGTAAATTGTGGGTAAAAACGGCCCCTCTACCCACACGACTATGAGTAGACTTCCGGAAAGAAAGAGCATGCCCCTCCGACTTGGCCTTTTCCCTCTGCAAATGCTTTTTAAGCACATCTTGAGAGCCCATCAATCTGCCAATTAGAAGAAAATGCAAAAGGAACAGCAGGAATCAGGACTTCGAGGAAACAGTTGCCATCCTGTAAAATCATTGCCTTTACCAAATCGGAATAAACCTGTCGAGACGATGTGTAACTATCTTTATGTAAAAATCAAAATGGTCTGACTTCCACTGTCAGACAATTCCAGCTGGTCTGTAACTCAGGACACCCTCAGTACTAAGTCGTATACTTCAAGTCCCTTTGCAGTCTGGGGAAATGTAATTGCTGGGCCCGTGAGTCCAGACGGCCGGCGGCCTCCGCCATGTCGGCCTCTGCAGAATGGCTGGCTCCTTCAGTGGGCAGGATGCAGCAGGCAGGGCAGCCGCACAGGAAAACCAGGAAGGAAAATATCATTGTGCCTACCTTACTAATCAATAACCTGAAACACAAGGTCTAGCTCCTCCACGTGGTTGAGAGGTAATTTTCTGTGGCTTCTCACATTTGCTAGAACTTTACAAATGCATGCCCCCAGCCCACCAGATGACACAGATTGGTACAATGCTAGTTATTGTTTTGTGCTGCCTCGTCCTTTATACAAAGCATTTGAGAACACTTGAGCATGAGAGGGAAGATGGGGAGTGTGAATTATGGAGCCTCGGGGACCAGGGCTAATGCCACAGAGAGCGGGGTACGGCCACTGAGGACTCAGGGAAAGGAAGGTGGCTGGGAGGGGGATGCAGCCACACTCGCTGCGCCTGGCAGGGACGGGGCGGGGGTCTGTAGCAAGTGTCACGGTTCACTCTTGTAGTCGAGGAGCTCATCATGAAGGGAGGATGAGAATTAGAGACAGATGAGCACTAATGAAGGGTGAAATGCTTCTAAGTCTCTCTGCTTGATCCTTCCTTCCTTCCTTCCTTCCTTCCTTCCTTCCTTCCTTCCTTCCTTCCTTCCTTCCTTCCTTCCTTCCTTCTTTCCTTTCTTCTTTCTTTGTGTGGTCCTGGGGATTGAACCCAGGGGCATTCTACCTCCGAGCTACACCCCCAGCCCTATTTTATTCTTTATTTTGAAACAGGGTCTCACTAAGTTTCTGAAGCTGGCCACGAACCTACAATCCTCCTGTCTCAGTCTCCCAAGTACTAGGATTACAAGCATGCGCCACCACACCCAGCTCTTCACTTTTGACTTTGAAACAGGGTCTTGCTAGGGTGCTGAGGGTCTTGCTAAGTTGCTGTGGCTGCCCTCAGACCTGAGATCCTCCTGTCTTAGCCTCCCAGGTACTGAGATTACAGGCATGTGCTACCATATCCAGCATGATCATTTCTTTTTGAAAACGCTTTATTGAGATATAAGCACATACCATACAATTCACCCAAAGTGTAAAATTCAGTGATGTTTAGTGTATTTACGGAGTTGTGCAATCATCACCACACTTTGAGAACATTTTTGGTCACCCTCCCTAAAGCCCTCTTCCCTTGGCAGGGGCTCCCCCTTCTCTCTCTGGGCACCCACTATTTCACCTTCTGTCTCTATGGATTTACTTTTTCCAAACATTTCATATAAACAAAATCATGCACTAAGTGGTCTCGTGTGTCTGGCTTCTTTCACTCAAGACTTATCATGTTGTGGCATCAGCACTGCACTCCTTTTTTATGGCAGAATAACATTCCACTGTATGTACATACCACATTTGTTTTATTCATCTATCAGTTGATGGACATTTGGGTTGTTTCCATATTTTGTTTCTTATTAATAATACTGCTATGCAGAAAGTGAAGGGTCATATATTTTCTCTCATATGCAGAGGCTAGGGATAACCTGAGTAGCAGAGGGACTTTAGATAATGGAGGAGAAACTCGAGAATGGCAATGCCAATAGACTGACACTGAGCCTGGGGGAACGAGGAGGGAGCTAGGGGAAAGCCTGCCAAGCGCCTTGTGCATGGATGTCATCATCACCATGAACTGCATTATGATGTGAGACGATAATGCACCAATAAAGATATAAAAAAAAACGATGCTACGAAACCAGGTACAGTGGCACATGCCTATAATCCCAGTACTTGAGAGGCAGAGACAGTGGGATGGCAGGCTCAAGGCCAGCCTCAGCAATGTAGTGAGACCCTCAGCAACTTAGCAAGACCCTGTTTCAAAATAAAAAAAAATAATAAGAGATACCAGGCATAGTGGTGCATGATTGTAATCCCAGTATTTGGGAGGCTGAGACAGGAGGATCACAGGTTCATGGCCAACCTCAGCAATTTAGTGAGGCCCTCTGAAATTTAGTGAGACCTTGTTTCAAAATAAAAAAAATAAATAAGACTGGGAGTGTAGCTCAGAAGTAGAACTCCTCTGGGTTTAATCCCTAGCATAAATAAATAAATAAATAAATAAATAAATAAATAAATAAATAGGGCTGGGGCATAGCTTTGTAGCTTGGAAGTAGAATAATCCTGGGTTCAAGCCTCAGAACAAAAAATAATATAAAACAAATTTAAAAAAATATAATGCTGCCATGAAAATTTGTGTACAAGGTTGTGTGTGTGTGTGTGTGTGTGTGTGTGTGTGTGTGTGTGTGTTGCTGGCAATTGAACCTTGGGCCTTGTGCATGCTAGGTAAGCACTTTACCACTGATCTATACCCCCGGCCCCAGACTGAACTGCTTTCAAGTTTATAATGTGACTGCATACTTCACATTTCCATCTGCAGCACATGAAGGTTCTGATTTTTCCTTGTCCTTATCATTGTGTCTTTTTTATCGTAACTATCCTAACTGCTGTGAGGTGCCATCTCATTGGCCCAATAACTTCTCATCTTAATTTCATTGCTATGCTTCCTGCTACCTGGGTTCTTCCAGTACTTGGAAGTAAAATTATTTGAAGGAGCGAGCACAGGTACCGAACAAACCACCCATTATTACTATTCAGTGGTACCTCTTGAAGACTTGTGTCACCAAATAGCTCTTTCAAGTTCCCTTAGAGAAAATTAAAAAGACTCAGGCTCTTTCCTGCCTTGCAGAATTCTAGTACCACACAGATGGCAGTAAGGTTGCTTGCACACAACTCTACAGATGACAAATGGTCTTGGGGACTTTCATCGTGAGCCTCCTGGGGGCTGAGAGTTGCAGCAGCCACGTCTTTTAGTGCACAGCACAGTTTTGTGGGGAGTTGGAAGAGCTTGGCGGGCTAAGAGAAGGATGCCCCTCCCAGCACCTCTCCCTGACCACCTGGCCTCTCACAGAGCCTGGTCTTCAGCCATGTTAAGGGGCCCCACTCTTGTTAAACTCCACAGAGACTGATCAGTAAACCAGGCTGGGAATATACTAGAACTCCCTGCTGAGGGAATCAAGAGAGCCCCACTGGTCTTCTGAGCATCGTGTCCCCAGAGGAAAAATCTCCTGAGGACCCCAAGAGTTAAAGGAAAGTGGGCTGGCCAGCCCAAAGGACCAAGTGACGAAGCCAAGAGACCCTGACGGACACGTGTCTGCTCTAGCGGTGCAGCCTCCAGACAGACCTGAGGGTGAGTATTGGCTTTTGGGAACCTCTTCTCCCACATAACAGTGCTGAAGTTCTCCAACCAACTCTACTTTCCACCACTGCAAAATGCAGCTTCCACCATTACCTCACCTACTGACAGCTCCAGGGACACCTAACAGGTACTCAACAAAGACATGGGTACACAGGTGACTGAAATTGTTAAGTCACCTGCATTTGCTACACATGTAGAGAGGACTCTAGGAGCTCATTATTTCTTGGGATAAGTTATCTCCTGGAAAGATTAGTAGAGAGTCACTCATTAGATCACTTCTTATTCATTCACTCATTCATCTAGCTCACATTGCCTGAGAGTCTGCTACACAAAAGGCCCACGAGTAGATGTAAAAATATCACAGCTATAAATATACAAAGAAAAAATACACACCAAAAAACAAAGTGCATTCTAAAGTGTTAACAGGGCTGAGGTTGTGGCTCAGTGGTAGAGTGCTTGCCTAGCATGTGTCTAGTATGGCCCCAGGTTTCATCCCCAGTACAACAGAAGATTAATAAGATTAAGAAGGAATTAAAATGCTAATAGTGGGATCATTTTTCATATTTATTTTCTACTTTTTTTTTGCTTGTTTGCATTTTCTACAAAGTTCATGTAGAAAATTCTGCATGAACCTTGCATTTATTTGAAGGTTTTTGTTTTTGTTTTTTGGTACTGAGAATGGAACCCAGGAGCATTCTCTATCTGAGCTACACTTCCAGCCTTATTTTATTTTATTCTGAAACAGGGTCTAATTAAGTTGCTGAGGGTCTTGCTACCCCTTGCTTTACACCACTATTCCCCACATCATGTATAGCATGTTACAAAATTGTATACAGTTCAGTTCCTCAGATTGTGAGGCAAGATCTCTATCGCGTTCATTCTTTTGGTGGTGGTGGTATCAGGGATTGAATCTTAGGGACGCTCAACCACTGAGCTACATTCCCCACCCCTTTTATTTTTATTTTGAGACAGGGTCTTGCTAAGTTGATCAGGCTGGCCTTGAACTTGTGATCCTCCTGTCTTGGCCTTCTGAATAGCTGGGATTATAAGTGTGTACCCCTGCACATGGCTGTGTCTCATTCATCTTTGTAGAAATAGTGCCAAAGTGGGTGATCCAAGTCAGCATGTCCAAAAGGGGATGGAGAGATGGATGGATGGATGAATTTAAAGGAAATGCCAGAAAAAATTGGGTATTCAGAAAAGTATTGGCTTAGATAAAGGTTATGATTAAGAGTTAATCTCTACATCAGATCAGAGTAATTAGCAAACTGTGCTTCTGTTCATGACTTTCTCAAGAGAAACTGTTTAAATATGCCTTTCTGCTTCGATTAGAGCTCTTTTTTGTTAGCAACTATAAGGGTATAATTCAACCAAAAGTATAATAATGACAAAATAGAAATGCAAAAATTAAATGCTTTCATTTACCAATAACCATCAGTAGCTGTGAGCTAGAAGTGCAAATAGAACATGGTTCCTGAACCTAATTAACTTACAAAGAAGTAAGAGACATTATGCCTATGCCTGTAATCCAAGTACTTGGAAGGCTGAGACAGGAAGATCGCAGGTTCAAGACCAGCCTCAGCAACTTTAGCAAGAGTCTCAGAGACCTAGCGAGACCCTGTTTCAAAATGAAAAATCAAAAGGGCTGGACATGTAGATTGGAGGCAGAATGCCCTGAGTTCAATCTCCAGTACCACAAAAAAAAAAAAAGGAGAAAGAAGGAGGAGGAGGAGGAGGAGGAGGAAAAGGAGGGGGAGGAGGGGGAGAAGGAGGAGGACGGGGAGGAGGAGGGGGAGGAGGGGGAGGAGGAAAGACATTAAATGGGTAGAGGGCAGACCTTTGAGGTGATTTCCTAAGAGGTGCAGGGGATCAGTACATCTGTTGTTGGGGTCTTAGCCCGGCCGGAAAGACCTCGCTTCTAGATGGCGCCTGGCAGAGTGCCAGGAGCGGCTGCAGGTGGTAACATCCTAGGGCTGCGCCACGCTAGAGCCCATGCACCAGCACGCCCGGCCTGTGGCCTGCCCAGGTGAGAGCTGTATGCGGGCACCTCGTGACTCAGGTCCTGCGCGGCTTTAAGAGTCTCCGCCTCTCGCCAGCGAGAGAGGAAGGCGGGAGGTTGCTGTTGTTGTTGCTGGAGGCGTAGGTTGTTGGGGGTCTGTTGGAGAGGTACTATTCCAAGGAACGGTTACAGAGAACAAGAATGGGGTGAGAGAAGCAGGGTTAAGAGAACGGTTACTATTACTGCTTGGGTAGCGTCCTCGATCCGAGAGAGAGAGAGAGAGAGAGAGAGAGAGAGACAGAGAGACAGAGAGGTATAATAAAGAAAAGTTTGAACCAGCAACGTCCAGTCATCGTCTTTATTGGGGCCTCACAGTTGAGGGTTCAGCCTGGGGTCCCGATAATCTGTGAAACAATTGAGCCATGCCAGAGATCTATTCTGTGGTACACTGTGTCCTCAGAAGGAAACTTCTCTTTGGAGCACACACCCCTAGTAAATCAAAGATGGCTGCGCACTCTCTGCCATTCTCCTCACAGAGAGGTGGGGTCCATGTCTTTTCACCGTGCATCTGAGCAGGCCCCGGGACTTGTTTCACGGACTAAAACATAGCACAGGTGACCCTGTGGCACTCATGAGCCTTGAGCCATGTGCAGTTTCTAGTTTGATAGGCTGAAGATGGTCCGTCTTAGAATCCAGCACCACAGGCCACACGGAGGAGGACTAAGGTTCTTGGTCAACAGCCCCAGCTGAGCTTCCAGACATAGCCAGCACCACTGCCCACCATGTGGAGAAGCCAGCTCACTCCAGCTGGGCGCTTCTGGATGACTGTAGCCCCCACCTGTACCACGTGGAGCGGAAGAACCATCCAGCCGAGCCCAGCCCTCCTGCAGAACTGCGAGATCCGGTGTTACTTTAAGGCACCGTGGTTGGGCATGGTCTGTTACATAACAATAGATAACGGAACCCATCCCTGATTTGGAAAGTGAGACCCAGACCGACTCAAAATCTGCTCATCTCTAGGAATGGCAAAGTGGGACAGTAATAAGGCTTTCTGCCTCCCAGGCAATTCCCAGGAGAAACAGCTTAGTTGGCTGTGGAAGAATTAATAAGAACAATGCAGTAAAGTAAGTGAGACAAACCGTGCTAAGTCAGCAGCCGCCCTGGCGGAGCACACAGAACCCTGCCGTGCCATTAAGGTAAGCAATTCAATTACTACAGTCTGTACGAAGCGAAATAATAAGCCTGAAGTTTGATGAGAAGGGTGTGTAAAATCAGCGGCTCTGAAGAACATGGGAGAGTCAATAAGGTTTATGACAATGAAATTAGTTGTGCATGAATGTAGACAACAAACAGGCAAGGTGTCCTGTATTTAGGAAGCGAGGAGAGGACCCCTGTGGCCTGAGGCCACGTTCAGAATAAGGGTTTAAAACCCCCCACCTAGCTCAGTGGTACAACACACTTGCCTAGCATGCGTGAGGCCCTGGGTTTGGTCCCAACACTGCAATAAGCAAACAATACACCACCCACAAAAACTTATACTGCCTGATTTTTAAGAATCACATCCAGGACTCTTGGGTTTACTTTTTTTTTGGGGGGGGGGGTGGCACTGGGGGTCAAACCCAGGAGCATTCTATCTCTCAGCTACACCTCCAGTCCCTTTTTCTTTCTTTCTTCCTTTCTTTCCTTCCTTCCTTCTTTCTTTTTTTTGAAACAGAGTCTTGCTAAGTTGCTGAGGCTGGCCTCAAACCTGCAATCCTTCTTTTTTTTTTTTTTTTTTTTTTTTTTTTTTTTTTGCAGTACTGGGGATTGAACTCAGGGGCATTCTACCTCCAAGCTATACCCCCAGCCCTATTTTTTATTCTTTACTTTGAAACAGGGTCTTACTAAGTTGTGGAGTGCCTCACTAGGTAGCTGAGGCTGGCCATGAACCTGGATCCTCTGGTCTCAGCCTCCCAAATGCTGGGATTACAAGCGTGTGCCACCACGCCTGGCTTCAAACCTGCAATCCTTCTATCTCAGCCTCACAAGTGCTGGGATTACAGGCATGCCCCCACTGCACCCAGCTTCCTCTGATTTTTCTGTCTTTGGCCCATATATCTGACACCAGCCCTTCTGCTTTTAAACCAATGGACTCATACTTTTCAAGGTCCTGTTGCCACCACCTATGTGAAGTCTCCCTTTATTTCCCCAATTAATAATTAATCATCATCCTCACTATATTCTCATGACACTGTTTATGAGTTGCTGTTTATGAGTTGCTTCCCCCTTTCTAGTCTCTGGTTACATAAGGCCATTGAGGGTGCTAAGCCTCCCTCGGTTCAGCACATCCTCTAAGGGGTAAGGCATAGTTGCAGGCCTGTAGAAAAAGTGGCCTAGTGGGTGCTTGCCATTCAAATGATGGATAGAAAGAAGATTAAACGGAAGCACGTGCGGACATCCCTGCTCTGACCTAGGGAATATCCTAAGAGCTGCAAAGACAGGAAGGGAAGAGTTCAGGAGCCATGGGTACACCTCTATAGGAAGAATCTAAGTATATCCGTGTTGTTGGCGGGGCTGGAGAACCTGTCTTGAAGCACACGCTCTTTTAATTTAGATTTGGGGGTTATTTGTGGTGGATCTTGGGACACTGTTCTAGTCGCTCCTTAGGAAAGCTGGTGGAAAAGTTGCTTGCAACACTAAGTTTGACTGGTTCTCCGAAGTCTCTGTTGGTGGTTGATGGCTACATCCAATGTGTCCAAAGGAGACGATTCGGGCTGAGGACAAAATGACAGGGTTTGAAGCTCTTCCACCAGGCAACAGCAGGGAAGCATCACAGTGTCAGGTGGCCCTGGACACAGAGAACGCTGTAGGATGCAGAGGCTCCATTCCTTGGAGACGTGGACCTGGCCGATTTGAGGGCAAGTCCTTCAGTCGGTTCTGCAATCTCCCCAGGTGTTTCACTGCCCAAAAAGCTGACGTTCTGATCCAGACACCGTGACAAGGACCACAGTGTGTATGGGACCCTCTGGCAAGAGAATAAAAACACTGTCTGTGTATGAAGAGAACCACATTGTGCGCACATTAATTCAGCTGACATTTATTGAGTGACTGTGATGTGCCAGCCCCATGCTGGGGTCTGGGATACAGGGATGTACAACTCTCGTGGAGTTTATGTAAGTCTACTTAGGGTCTGAGACATTAAATAATAAACACGTGTATCATTACAAAGCGTGATAAGTGCTCCAGAGGGAAGGACAAGATGCTATGATACAGAAAAAAGCCAGTCGTACGGACTATGGGTAGACACGGAAAGCAGGACCCAAGTGCTGTTTAGGTTGAGCGCTAAGAATATAATTCAATAGTGCACGCACTTGATGAGTGGGAGATTAATGCGTAAGTTGAGCCACAGGAAATTTCTGGTATTTAACCATTTGTGGCCTTCAAAATGGCAATTCCGTGTGGTTCAAGTTAATATTAGCATGTATTGCAGGCGGGACCAGGGACAGGAGGCATGGAGTATTCTACTTTCATCAGAGCGGGGCTGGCTGGCTGGCTGCAAAATTAGAAGCAACTGTGCAATTGAAAGGACATTTGCAAGCCGGGCGTGGTGGCGCACGCTTGTAATCCCAGCATTCGGGAGGCTGAGACCGGAGGATCCGGGTTCGCGGCCAGCCTCAGCTACCTAGTGAGGCACTCCGCAACTTAGTGAGACTCGGTTTCAAAATAAAGAATAAAAAAATAGGGCTGGGGGTATAGCTCGGAGGTAGAATGCCCCTGAGTTCAATCCCCAGT
>PVLC010004464.1:0-33033 GCA_004027655.1 Graphiurus murinus
GCCGGGCGTGGTGGCGCATGCTTGTAATCCCAGCATTCGGGAGGCTGAGACCAGAGGATCCGGGTTTGCGGCCAGCCTCAGCTACCTAGTGAGGCACTCCGCAACTTAGTGAGACTCAGTTTCAAAATAAAGAATAAAAAATAGGGCTGGGGGTATAGCTCGGAGGTAGAATGCCCCTGAGTTCAATCCCCAGTACCGCAAAAAAAAAAAAAAAAAAAAATTCTGGCAATTGTTTGCCAATGTTTTGTTACGCTATTTCAGCCACTACTCTGCTGCGATAAAGCAAACTCAGCAATTGCTTGATTGATCGTACACCTATTAAGAATATCTTCATGTTGATTCATGATACTAGCATTCTGTCTATGACTAGCAGGTCATAATTTGCAAAGTTGCAAGCCAGTTTACTACTTCCTCTGTCCAAACTGCAGTATTTTGAAGGAGTGTAAGAAATGTATTTCTTTTATCAAAAGAAGAAAGCAAAAACAGATGTATAAATGTTTTGGGGTAAAGAAAACAAAAGATATTTATTCTTATTAAATTCTTATTCTTTACACACTCACATGTACTCCTTAGATATGCCATGCAATTTTGGCTCTTCTTTCTCTGACAAAATTAGGAATAGTAGTATGAGGTAACTGGGCTTCTAGTTTTTATGCAACATTAAATTATTGAATGGTAAAGCATAATTTAGACAGTATGCCACAAGTAAAATTAAGTGATGGAGCACTATTAATAAGGAAAACACTGTATTTAAGCATAATAATAGCTAGTACTCACAATCTTAACCAAGGGGGGAAAAAGGTGATGGTACATGTTTTAGATTCCCTTCTAGAATTCCAAAGAGGCAGAAAAAAGTCCAAATGAGTTATTTCTGTATGATCATGGAATAAACAAGTGGGAAATGGGGAATTTTCTTTCATCTACATAACCTTTTTCCCTGAATTAATAAATTTCAATCAAAACATAACTTTATTTTGATACCATCTAGACAGGCATGTTCCTTTTAAACAGTGATTTGAAAGGTACAAACTAAAATCCTTTCAACCATTATGCCTCCATTTATAATACATTAATTTTTGATGCATAATCCTAATAATATTTCAAGATGATCTGTCTTAATACTTAAGATTATGACTGCCATAAGATTGTTAAAGATTCACTCTAAGAATATAACACACTGCTTTCTTAAGTGTTCAATCATTGAAAGTAGTTTGTACTGAACCTCATTCACATAACTTGCAGCATTTCTTTGGTAGAGGTCTAACTATGAAACTTTTGCATATAGAGAGAGATTTTTTCTATACCATTTAATTCCATTTGATATGCTTTTGCATCAAATTATTATTAATCTTTGTGTATGCCCAAGATCAATTACATTATTTCATTTATATCAGGTTCAAAACTGTGTAGATTCAATTCAGTTTCTAGTCATAGTTAAATATTGGCATTTTAGATGGTGTTACTAATTCACAAACTAGCTCAAATTTGAATTAACTTTTATTCAAGAGTGTAGACAATATAATATCATTATGGAAAAAAAAGTGATGGTAGGAAAGTAATAGAGTAAGGAAAGATGATTACCAAAAACAGTCACTTTGAGACAACTTTCTCATTTAGATAACTTGTGTGTTTAAGCAAATGACTGAAGCACAGTGCTTACTGTCACAGTTAGGCACAGGAGAGAGAAATTAAGTGATTATCAGCCAGAACACTTTTCTGGCCCACCAGAAAGCTTTCAATGGGGCAAAAATAATGAGTTCTGTGGCTTTTTGAAAGATTTTCAAAGCATATTCATATCTATTGTCTCGTTTCATTTTTCCTGTCTGCATATAAAGTCAGTACAACAGGTACTTTGATCACATTTTATAGAAAAAAATTGAGGCAAAGACTTGTCCAGAGCCATAGCCATGATGTGAAAGATTAGAATCAGGTCATTTTCTGGCCCTTGCAATGTCAGGACCAATATGCTCAATACTCTAGGGTGGGATTTCTCAACCTCTCAGTCTCAGTACTATTGACATTCTGGGCCACATAATTCTTTGCTTTGGCAGTTGTCCTACACATTATAGGTTGTTTAACAGCTTCCCTATCCTCTACCCACTACATAGGAAAATCACCTTTCTCCTACTTGCAACAACACAAAATGTCTCCAGACACTGTCAAATGTCCCTTGGAAAACAACACTGCCCCCAGTGAAAACCACAGATGCAGGAACAATTTCAAAGAAGTCACTGGAATCCCCTGTTCTCAGTAGCCAGGAAAGCTTTTCACCATCTGCTTGGGAGACTTAGTATAAGAAAAGTTCTGCATAAAATTACCTTTAAACATAATGCAAAATTGTTGGAGCATCAATCTTCTGGCCTACCAGAAAGCTTTCAATGGGGCAGAAATAATGAGTTCTGTGGCTTTTTGAAAGATTTTCAAAGCATATTCATATCTTTACCCTTTTCCTCTGTCAGGAACAAAGAATGCAACATCTCTTTCTAAAAGGTTGTTGGTATTCAAACAGTCTTTGTGACAGTGACCTTGTTGGTGAGAGGAATTGCCACATGTCTGAGAGTGCTTAGATATACTGCTGTAGTAGGCATAGCACCAAAACTCAAGATTGCTATACATGATTGTAGAGATTGTACCCTGCACAAGAGTGAGCACCTAGCTGAAGTTGCAAATGAAGAGCAAAATTTAACCCATGCTCCAAAGACAAGGTGTGAGACCTGGAACAGTGCCACATCTCTTTAAGAAAAAAATAATAATAATTTCCCTGAATCACCATTTGGGCTAGTAGTACTTCTGGGATATGGTCAAAAGATGAGGAAAGGGAAACATGGAGTAAGAAATAAGGATTCCAAAGGTATGCAAGGATAACACCATGCATCCAATGATCTTGGCAAAGTCAACTTTAGGTACAGCTACACTACAAATGGGCCACCTGCTGGACATTACGACTTCTGCAGCAAGATGCTATTGGGGTCAATGGACATTGGATGAAATGGGTCTGGTGTAAAATAGAATTATTAAAGGTGATCACCTCCAATGGCAACTACTTGAAATTAATTTAACGAATTGTTAGACAGATGTGTCATTAGCAGGAAAAAAAAATGGAACACAAACTTTACCATCACTGACAACCAACTTACTATACAGAGTCTTATAAGGAAATTTCTCCTGCTCCTCCTCCTTCTTTCTTTCTTCTTCTACCTCTTCCCTGCCCCAAAACCAAAGAGTATATGTTTATATGCACAGGTGATAGAAAAAGGAGTGTGCATTCATGAGGTATCACTGAACTACATTGTGGTGTGAGACCACAATGCACCAATAAAAGTATATTCAAAAGAAAAATTAAAGAAAAATATCCTTCAACAAAATCTATATGTAACAAAACGTCCTTCAAAAGTGAAGGATAAATAAAGCCTTTTTCAAAGAAATATTGAGGAAGGGGAAGGAAGGAGGGACGAAAAAGGAAGGAAGGAAGGAAGGAAGGAAGGAAGGAAGGAAGGAAGGAAGGAAGGAAGGAAGGAAGGGGAGAGAAGAGAAGGGCAAGCAGTGTGAAGTGTGAAAAGATCTCTCCACTCCAGGACACTAGAACAGTATGCACACTTGTGGGCAGGCTAGAAAGCATTTTGGATTAAATGTAATAGGAATTTTTAAATAAGCAAGACCACATTGCAAAATTAAGGCAAGACTGTTTTAGTATCTAAATGTGACTGAATATGGCAGTTAAGATTAGATACCACTGGGGAGCCTGCCACCCAGAGGAAAAGGAGGTTTTGACAAGAACACTGTTCTTAACTATTTTGGAAAAATCAAAACCATTTCATGTTTACATCTCATGAATTGAGTTACAAAAACCAACTAGTGACACCAACAAATTAATTCTCAAATACATATGCATTCATTTCTCCCTAAAAAATTAGCATTTCTATTCTTTTATCCCAGAGGACAATTAGTCAAAATTGTCTAAATCAGTACAGGTCTTTCATTTGTCCCTGAAGGGTTATTTGTTCTCTCCGAAGACTTGAAATTATCAGTATTTAGTGTTATTTCAGAATTTAGAAAGTTCCAGCTTGTAATACTTCATTACAAGAGTAACCAACTCTTTGAAAAATAATAATTATGCAAATTAAAATTATATTAAGCTTAATTTAGGGTTCATGACAATTTCAAGTTCCTTAAAAATCACTTTCATGGTTTAGGTCTATGTGTTTTATTCAATGCTGTAGGCAGAAACTGAGATATTTTTACACATGACAAATCAGGCCAGATTTAAAAACTTCTTTTCACAGGGTTCTTTCATAGCCCACAAGAAAATATGAGCTCCCATAAGACATGTATTTCCTATTCTTCAATGAGGCATGGCCTTACCAACCATTTGACAGAGAAGCTCATTTCCTAAACAACTCCAGCTGCTTCTAACTCCCTGAAATTCTTCCTGAGGAAGTAACCTAACAGCTTGCACCGCAGTGCTCAGCATTCTATTTGCCCTGCCTCTCCCTGCTGACCCCCCATCCACCAACGACAGGTGCTAGTCATCCAGGGGCAAGGTACTCCTGATCTCAGGAAAATTCTCAGTGTCATCTTAAAAATATAAAGGGAGGTAGAAGTTGAGAATCTTTATATCCCTTTTGCTTCTCAGCCTTTTTACTCATTTGTAAAGGGCCAGAGACAAAGGTAGTTAGTTGTCTGAATGAAAACAGACATAAGCTTAGAGGTTCGATCAAAGGCTTTAGGGGTATAAACAAGAGAGTAGTGTCTGTCTCAGACCCTTAGAAGCACATGAGTCTGTAAACTTTAGATTAGCATACCTTTTTTTTTACCCTGTCCCAAACACCAATCGCCCCCCCACCTCTCCAGCAGCTGTCACCCTCCTATCTTTACCTGCCCTTCCTGTCACATCACGATTGCTGTGGCCCCAATTTCTCCTCTGATAGAATTACTTGCTGAAGGATGTTTATGTGGATGAAATACACAGAGTCATAAAACCAAGAAGCCTCATATTCTCTATACCTAATGTGCTGGTAGTCATACATCATTTTCATTTGACTCTTTTAGTTTGCCTTATCCTGCCTTCCTCTGTAAATCTGGTACTGACTCTGGGACTGAGTCAGAAGTTGAGGGACACTTCATTGCTACACCTAAAATTTTTTCTCCACATTCATCTTCAACTAGAGTACCTCTGAAACTTGAGTAACTTGAATCTTTTCTATCAATGTAGTCCTGACACAGCTGGAGATATTAAGGTGCAGCTCCTGTTACCTGACTGCATAGGGGTCTTAATACATGGTCAGTGGAGGCAACAATTGTCTGGCTCCAGAGTGTCTTTCTCTATTACACAATCTTCTGGGACCCACTTGCAAATAGAACTCCTGACAACTAGGTCATCAGCTCTTCCAACAAACTAGGACCCTTGCTCTTATGCCCTGGATCAATTGAAAAACTTGCAAGAAAATTAGGTTAGCAAACACTTTTTATAAAGGTCTCTTTGGTGAAGAGGTACTTTAACAATTCATGTCAGAATAAAGATAAGGGTTTAAAAGCCTTCAAATTACGGTACCTACAACTCTCCATAGAGTATGTAGGAGTTCATTGCTAGCTTATTTATGTAAAGCAGACACACAAGTAAATTCATTTTGACTCAAACACAGCATGCACTCTGTATTTCCTTTTAGAAAAAAATTATTAATAGAAACAACATGGTGTAGTGACAAGATAATCACTTTAGTGTTTGTTCAATAGATAGTTGTCTTGCATAGAAAATTTAACTTTAATTACAAATTTAACTTTTTGTTATGTTATTACTCAGAACTCTGTATTGCCTCCAAATTGAACTTAAGATACTAATAGACATTCTAAATAAAGATGTCCTGTAAATAAGACGAATGAAAACTTAGAACATTGTGAGAGGTAGAGACCAGAGAAATGAATTTAGAAGTCATTTTTAGCAGTGATAACTAAGCAAAAGAATTGGCTGTAGATTATATTATAGAGTTGATTATTATAACAAGAAAGCAAGACCTTGGAAGACCTTAGCTGCTGATAGATCAAAAAATGAAAATCACACCAGATATTAACCATAAGGAAAAATTTTGAAGAGCAGGGCAGTGCACTGTCCTTGAAGCCATTCGTTTCCTTATTTCTTCAGTGCCTGGCATAGTAAGTCCTCTGTAAATATTATGTATGTAAATATATGTGAGAAGAAGGTGGAGTAATTTCTCTATAAATATTTAATGACTGAATGAGTAACAGGATGTTAAATAGGATATTTCAGCTAAAGCACACTCTAATTTTATGCTCTAAAGACAAAGATTAAGTTAGAAATTTTATGTTTTCTCTGGTATGCACAAGCTCCAGAGCAGTTGGTATGCCAGAGGGACTCCAGATAATGGAGGAGGAACCTCAGTGGAGCCAGGGAAGTGGTCTAAGGGAAGGGGCAGGGGAAGAGTGAAGTTCATTAATGGAATTACTACCATCAACTATGTGTACATATGTGAAAATACCAATGTCAATCTCAGTTGGTTGTTTTGGGAAGGGGGGAGATGGGGAGGTGAGGAGGGGCTTACCAAGTGCTGTATGCATGTATGTCATTCTCAACATGATTTACATTATGATGTGAGACTATAAGGCACCAATAAAAGCACATTAAAATAAATTATAATACTCAAACACAATAGAAGTTTACTACTTCCCCATGTAAAATCCAAGATGCGTATTCCTGATCAATTTTTCCCTGATTAATTTTTTAAGTGTTGGTTCAGAAACTCAAATTCTTCACTGCATGGCTCTGCCATCTAACACCTGGTTTCCAAGAAGGTGGAGCACCTGACTGTGCTCACTTGTATCAAGCTGTCAAAATAGGAAAGTGAGATTTCTTTTCTCCTCATGTTCATTGGTGAAAACCAATCTCTTGAATCCATATAGATGTAAGAAGTGGAAATATTGCTCTGGCTGGACATTTCCATCAGACAACTAATGTTTAAGGGACAGTATAACATTTGTGGCTTGATGATTAATTATCACTGAAATGACTAATACAGTAATAAAAAAAGATAAATGAGACTTTAGCGAATAACTAGTAGCCGTTTGGAGAGGAAGATATTCTGAGACATTTAGAAAGCAAGGGCAGAAATACTTTTCAGAAATATTCAGACACTGTCTATCTCCCTACTGAGTTAACATTGATAGTTCTGAGTTTGGTTCATGAATCAGGAGAGTCTGGTATGGTTAAGTAATTATTCAAACAGAAGTACATAGACTATTAATATTCAGAATGAGATGTAGGCCTAAGTAGAAAAGAGTAGGAAATAACAAAACTTTAGCATCTTTCCTAACCCCAGCAGGATCCTAACTATTCAGGAGTGCCATGAGCATGAAGAATCCAGGACAAGAGAAAATCCTATAAAAAAATACTCTATCTTTTTTGCTCTGTACAACTATCTGGCATTCTTTAGTTTCTATATTCTTAGGAAGAAAGAGAGAAAGAGAAAGAGAGAATGTGTGTGTGTGTGTGTGTGTGTGTGTGTGTGTGTGTGTGTGTGTGTGTGCGCTATGTGTGCATGTGTGAATATATTGGTTTCTCCTTGTCCACTCATACCCCAACCTTCTGCCTTGCATATTTAGCTATAAACTGACTATTACATTTGTTGGCAAGTTCCCATGTTCCGAATCCAATCTGCAAAAGTCTTAGGAAATATGTTTTTACAGTTTATGGGTTAACATACAGGTGTTCAGAATGCAGGTGGATTCTTATTTCCAGAAAGATTGATTATGAGGAATTGCATCATTTCATTAATTATATTCTGAACCCACCAAATTTATTAATTCCACATGTGCACCACTCTTCACCTTCCCCTTTGCCCAAGGGCTAGGAAGACGTAAAGCAAACACTAGAACAGCTGAGCTCAGGTTTCTCAGTCCTGAGAGTGTTACATGAGCCACATGGCTAAATTACTGTGTGTCTAACTCCTTTGTACACTATGTAGTTAAAACACAAAATAGCCAATACAATATAATAACCTTTTCACAGATGATAGGAAAATGTGACGTCTATAACACAGTTTCTGGTACATGTAATCATTTTAAAAAATATACTCATGAGAAATAGCATATTATATTTTGGGTTTAAGGTAGAGCTTCTAGAAAGTATAAATATTACCTTTATTTAAATCTAAGATAGTTGAATTAAGTACCCAGGTTAGTAGTTCCTTATAGAAGCATTTGTTTACAGTGGCCCTTTCTGAATTTTTAACATAACCAGAATTGGAAGGGTGTAAGACAAAGTAATAATGGAAAGGAAAGGCTCCACCTAGAACAAGATCATCTGTAAAAGAAGCTTGCAGAGTCAAAGGAAATGAAAGACAAGTTATGAAGAGAAAGGAAACATAGTTGGGTTATACTGTGAGCCAAGCAACTTTGAACTCAGCACTTTCTATTTTACTTAACCCCTGAAAGCACAGAGATTTAAGTATTGTGCACATTTTCACAGATGAAGAAATGGATTTAAAAAGGCAGTCATTTGTTGAAGTTCACAAGCAAGTGGTAAGAGGAAGGTTTGCGTCCTGGACTTTTACCTGTTTTTTACAATGTACACTTGACTTAGTCTAGTATTCTTGGGAATTTGAAAGTCATTCATAGGATACTGAATTGCCTCCTTTATCCTCCCCATCTTTTCAAATTTCTTTCATGGTGCACCTCAAGAAACATGGAAAATCAATTTCTTGGTGCTCCCAGGCTTCTTCACTCTTGCTGAATGTAAAGCCACGATTCAGAGGATAAGAGGATAACCTGGAAAATGAAATCTGAACAAGAGTTCACCTGGGGCGAGGGGACATTGAGTTTTGACTAAAGGAACAGTGGAGTCCCTCACTGAACACTTGGGCATTCAGCAGAAACTCCAGAAGGGACTTGCCTTAATAATAGGTCTAAAGTCAACATAGATTAAACACTACTATACAAACTCAAAGCCAGAGTTAATACAGTAACAAAAATAGAGATGTTGTAAGATAATAAAACTTCAGATCATTCTATCTCACATAGATGAAAGTGCCTTTTAAAATACATGCAAAGGAGATTGTAATAATAAGTATAAAACCATGACTAAGTACAGTTAATTCCAGAAATAGAAGGTTGGGTTGCTATTGTAAAGTCATTGATGTAATCTACTATATTGGCAGAAGCATGTATTAATATATGTATGTGTATCAACCTAGTTGGAAAATGGGCTACATGGATGACTAATAAGCTCAACACTTTTGCCAACAGATAAATAAACTAAAAACCCCTATATGTATTAGTATGACTAACAGTAAAAATATCGATGATTGCATATATGTGAAGACCATTGCTAGAAGTAAAAAATAGTACAATTCTTTTAGAAAACAATTTAGCAGTTTCTTACAAAAAATAAACAAATTCTTATCAGATGATATAGCAATTCTATCCCTAGATATTCACTCAAGAAAAATGAAACCATGTATGCACACACAGAATTAATCATACACACTCACAGAAGCTTTATCTGCACCTAGAAACTTAATCCAAATATCTACAAATAGGTGAAAGGACAAACAAACCTCGGTATATTCATAATGTTGAATTCCACCCAAATAGATAAGCTATTAAATGACACAACATGAGTGAATCTTGAACCCATTATGCTGAATGAAAAAGCTAGACACCAAAGAGTGTGCATTCTATGAATGCATTCTGTGAATGCATACTCTTTGGTAGAAAGGAAAATACAGTATATAGTGATTAGTTATCAGTTCTAGTTCTAGGCTGCTTTTAAATTAATTCATTTTTCAACTCACCAAACTATGAACCTAAAATAAATGGATTTTATTATGCATACAATTTTACCTTGAAAAGGTTAATGAAAAATGCAGGGGAAACAGTAATTCACTAATTACTTTTCCTTTTTCATATTCCTATTCATATTCTACATTTGAATCATGAGATATTTGTTCAACTTTTGTTATGATACCCTGATAGTCTACAATTAACAAAAGTCTATAGATAGTATTATTCAAAAAGGTAATTGCTTTAAATAGTTACTGTATAAATTGTAGGTGCTACCTTCTAACAGGATTGCCAGCTTCTGAGTAGCTTTAAACAAACTGCTTTAAAATTCTGACATAGGCATTATGAAATGAAATACAAGGAAGATCAGGAAAAAAAGTGAACTATATCTGTGCTCTGTTACATAGACATGGAGAAAGAATTACATGGGATACAAAACGATGGTGATTTGCCATAAGTAAAACAGGAAAAAAAGAAGGGATGAAAACATAATGAAGGCTAACTCCCTACTGTTGAACCAAAACTTACAACTTCATCTTGGTAAAGAAAGTTGTGTTTCTACCATTGGCCCTGGATTGCTAAAACCAAATAATACAAGCAAAAGCATCCAGTTTTAGTACCACAATTATTATGAAGGACAGGAATATCATCTTTCATATATTCCAGTTATAAGAGATCTGACAAACAGTACTTTCTCCTTCTAGGAAAAAAAGTAAGTACTTTAAAGTAAAAAAAAAAAGTAGAAATAATTTCCTTTGAATGTATCTGAACTTATTTATTGAAAACATAATTTTTAAATTAAAAACTACTAAAATTATTTTTAATATTAGGCAGAGAAAAAACAGTATTTGCAAAGATGAAAAATGACCTTTTTAAAATGCAGTCTTCAAAAGTACACCCTATCATTCTCTTTGGCAGTTTAAATATGAAAAAATTGTTTATAAGCGTGAATACTTTAAATGACTGGAAAACATTATACGGATAACACCAATTAATTCTCTACACCTGGAATTTTCTTTCTAAAACATAAATCCCAACATGAAAAGAAACTTTTTTGGCCTTCCAATTACTTGCAGGAAAAGTTCCAAACTCTTTTGTAGGAAAAACATGGCCATTTATACTCTCACCCCAGTCTACTTTACCAGCCACATTTTCTATGACTCCACTCCTCTAAAAAGAAAACTAATCCTCATTTCAGGAGTAGCCAGTGTCCTTTGCACCTCTGTGATTTGTACATGTCCTTCCTTCTTTCCTTTGTTCTTGACATGCACCATCCCATAAGTCCCAGTTCAAATTCTGTCTCTTCTGTAACAACTCTTAGATTTAGTCATTTTTCTTCTCACAGTACCTACTGTATAGCTTTTTTACAGTATGTAATACAAGATACTGTTAATTTTGTATGCCGGCCTCCCTAATTGCCCTAGAAGCTTTTTTTTCAGAGCAAGAGCTATATCCTATTAACTACTTCTAGTTTCCTAATTTTTACTTTGCCATTCCTTGAGTTATCATTGTTAATGATGAAGTACAATTAAAATCAAATTAATATAATTATTTTGGTGTTCAGCTTGTTTGTGTTTGTTTTGGTTTTGTTGTTGATTATTTTGTGTTGCTTTTCTCTCTTCTTCTTTCTGACCTCATGCATTCCTTGGAATATAGTGTTTTACAAGGCTGATAAAATATGCTTAAATTTTGGTGGGTCTACTTAGACCTTTGAAGAGGGAAAAAAATTGCCTACATAGTAGTAACAGAGAAACTTAAGTCTTCAACTACTGTCTAGAGAACTCTTTAAAGTGCATGCAATGTAATTTAAAGGTAATATACTATGTAAAAGTGGCTAAATATACCAGGTTTCCAATAGTTTTTCCTTATATCTCAGACTTGCAACATACATTTATCTCCCTATATTCTATCCATATATTGCTAAAAGGTTATATTTATATATTATTGATGAAAATAATTATATAAGTTCCAAAACCCTAAAATGTAGGTCACTACTTTAAAAATACAAGACAGGATTTGATTCAGAATTTCTTAAATTTATTTCTAGCACTATTATTAGGTGGATTATAATTCATCCCCTGAGATTAGTTCTCTGTATAGTACCCAAATTACCAAGTCAATTTAGTGTTTTAATTTAATCAAATAACCAATTTAAACATTATCAACTGGATGTTGGCACTATAAATTTTTTTATACTCCAAAATAGTCAATAGTCATAAAGTTATTCTCTTTAGGCACATAGAAGAGGGCCTCTGGGCCAGATGGAGATCTTCATCTCTGCCCAGGGAGTCTCTTCTGTGTCAGTATTTTGTCTTGATGCACTGATGAGATCTAGAGTGGGACTTTAATCTCAGGGGATGTAACTTGGTGAGGAAAAGCTGTTACAATAAAAAATCAGATCTGGCTATAAATTCAAAATTAGAAAAAAATGTTAGGACATGGAAGCCCTAGGTCATCACATTCAAAGCATTTTCAAAGAGGAAATATTCCCTTGGTTCCCCCATTTGATTTTATTTAACAAACATCTATATAGCACTAACTGCAGGCAATACTCTGATTAACAAACATCAATTCATCTATGCATATCAAAACACTGTAAGACAGGAACTCTTACTAGTGCTGTTTTATTGATGAATGTGAGCCTGTTAGCTGCAAAAAGACTTGCAACTAATAAGGGACTGAACCAGGCTTGTAAACGAAGCAGTGTGGCTCCATAGCACCTGGTCCTGACCTCTTTCCACCTTGCCTCTCCCATGATTCCCAGATTTTTAGGAGCAGGACCAACATATCCTGGGGAGTCTTTGCACAATTCTCATGGGTCAGGAGAATTAATTTACTAACATCAAGTATCATGCATCCAAGAGTGGTGAGGAAATCGTCATTGATGCTGCAAGTTTGCATCAATATCCTTCTTATGTAATATTTTTTAGCTGTGGTATATATTTAGCCTCACTAAATTTTTGCATTTAAATTAATATATAAAATTGTAATGATAATTACAACCACCTAAAATTTACCTAAACAATTGATTCTCCAAGATCTATTTTTAAGAATGCAAATGTGCCTTTTCTCAGTAATTCCTCAATCATTTTTAAGTTCACAGGTATCTGAGCTATATCATTGACCTCTGCTTCTGATTTCAAATGACCTTCTTCCTTTAGAATATTACCATATAAATTATTTAAAAACAATCCCTGTGCCTCACATACATTATTTAACTTCAAAGAGCTGTTAGGAGATCACATTTTCTTTAAATACTACCTGTCCTAAAATCAGCATTTGTTGGAGCTTTATGAAGCCCAAAGGGGTCAGAAAGTTTTGGATTTAGTATAACAAAATAAGGAAAGTAGGTGGATGAGAGGAGTGTTTGATCCCATTCGATGATGCTGGGCTTCCAAAATAAGCAGTAGTTTTTTTGTCTATGTCTCTGAAAACTGTACTGTTCACTCTCCAGGATGATTTGAGAAGAAGCATGCCTTGAAATTCATCTCTAAGCTGGATATTCCCACATTTTTAAAAACAGATAAACTCAGGTTAGGCAATAATGGTGTTAATCACTGCTAGTCTTCAAACTACAAAAGAGAATTCAGTGAACCAATGTATCCCTCAGGACTGGGGTGGGAGGCTCGTTGGCTTCTGAAGGGGCTGCCAGGAAAAGAATATCTATTCCTGACTCCTGTAACTTCAACTGGAGCCAGAAAAAAAATGGGTGGAAATAGATGTACACACTTATCAAAAAAGGCCAAAAGGGAAGATTTGATAAAAGTTGTTTCCAAGATAACTATCTAAAATAATATCATTTTTCTAATAGCATGAAGTGCAAAAATGTATCTAAGGACAAACATGCATGACAAATGTTATGTGTGTGTGTACATGGTGTTAAGAGAAATGTTTTGAATGGATATGAAGAGACAGCTATATGTACTTCTGGTAAGAATGGTACTGTTCTCAAATAGATGAAGGACTATTACTGGGAGAAGAATTAGACCTATTCGTGTGTGTGTGTGTGTGTGTGTGTGTGTGTGTGTGTGTGTGTGTTACTGGGGATGAAGCCCCAAGAAATTCTACCTCTGAGCTACACCCCCAGCCCTTTTTATATGAAACAGGGTCTCACTAGGTTGCTGAGAGTCTTGCTAAATTGCTAAGGTTGATCTCAAGCTTTCAACTATGACTCCCAAATACTGGGATGATAGGCTTGAGCCACAACACCTGTCCTAGACCTATTCTATGTATTTCCAAAGACCATTGCTAGGAACAAAGAGTGAAAATTAAAGGGAAACAAGTCTTATTCCAGTGAAAAGATTGAACGTAATTTCTTTCCCTATAATTTTCTCTGAGAACTTACCATTATCTCCACTGTAGTTTTCTATATTTGTGAAGTATCCACTAACCTCCTTGTTATTTCCTAATGCTTGAACTATCTAGAAACTAATATGGCAACACAAAAAAGGAAGAAAAGATTTTTTAGTTTCTGTAGCTAATGCAAACGTCTTACAAAAAAGTAAGAGGTAAGGAGTGTTGCTGATTAAAACAAAGGTCTGGTTGATTTTTATGATAGTTTTTATACAAGGGTGTTTCACTGAATTATTTAATAAATATTATGTTTGGTATTTCTTTTAAGGAAGTATAAAGTCATATGCATCACAAGTATTTAATAGGTTTTCTGGATAAATAATAATGCCCTTCATTTCTTGACAGCCACCATCCATGTAAGGTTTTTGTAAATAACCAAAAACTATGCTTCCAATGTTTCCCTGAGGAAAGAAGCAAGGATATCATAGCTACTAGCACCCACCTTCTCTAACCATTGATCCATAATACAGACATAGATATACTTACATATACTTACATCAAAACAGAGAAATGCACTATTTCAGAGAAACAGAGAGGTAAAGAATATTGCCAAATGATAAAAACTTCTTTAAATAACCAACAATATCTGAGATCTTCTCTACTGTCTGCTTAAGACACACATTTCTTTTACTACATGAGAAAATATGACTTGGAAAACAAAGGTTAACATTTGTTTTTCTTTAGGTGGGATTATGGTTTTTCCCAAGCTATTATGTGAAAACAATCTGTTCACCTCAGTTTGGGTGTCCAGACCCTTCGGATTTTTACTGTTGTTTTTTGTTTGCTTGTTTTGTTTTTGTTTTTTTGTTTGTTTTGTTGGGCTTTTTTTTGGGGGGGGGTGTTGTTTGTTTTTGTGGTACTGGGTCTTGAATTCAGAGGCATTCTACCTCTTGCATTATACTCCCAGTCCCATTTTTTTTTTCTTTCTGAAACAGAATCTCACTAAGTTGCTGAGGGTCTCTCTCTAAATTTCTGAAGTTATCCTGGATATTATGATCTTCCTATTTCTCAGTTTCCCAAGTATTGTGATTACAGATGTGCATCACCATGCCCAGTGGCCTTGGGATTTGATCCAGTTAGTTTCAGTGGACCACATTCCCCTCTGACCTTAAAGATATGTAGCAGCCTTCAAATATACCTACATTCATCCCATATCTTCCCATACAAGATGAGTCAGAGCCATAGACTCCACAGAGCCTACCCTTTTTGAAGGAGCAACACTTTGGATTTCCAGCCCCATGGCACAGGTGCTTGCCAGAACTCAACCAGAGAGTCTATGTAGTTCCATACAATTCGCTGATGCTCTTTCAAGGCCAGTAGATAAACAGGGCAAATGATGTGATATGTAGGTCAGGGTTCCCTATATTTATTTGAACATAAAGTGATTTTTCCCATCAGCACATGCTTCAACACCTCAAGAACTAATGCATCATGAAAAACAGTTTTGCAAACACTGATTTACTCATCACATACAAATATACATACATCTACACACAGATCTCTGGTTCTGATGAACTCCTATCTGGGAGTCTAATGACATTTTAGAGACACAAATCCTTCTAATAACAAATGCTAAATCATAAAGACAAGTTAGAAAGTTGGAATAAATGTGTGTCAATCCTGAATAATAAATATTTGCCAGAATAGCTTAAAATATTTATATTCCTTGAGCCAGTAAGTCAGAAATCTGCCTTAAGGGAAAAAATCTCCACAAAACTCAGGCAAATATTTATGCTCCCAGTTTTATTGCAATGTTATTTATAATAGCCAAAAAAGTAGATGCAACATAAATATCCAACAATAGGGGAATCAAATGCATTATGGTATATCCATTTATTTAGGTTTCTAGTGATTAATATTGTGTTTTCTAAGAGCATGTTATGTGGAAGGATGTTTATAATATAGTGTTCAATGAAAGGCCAGAACTGAGTTATATAGACAGTGTAATCTGTGTATAAAACATATGCACATAGATACAGGTTTAACAGAAACATACAAAATGTTAAAGTAGCTTTTTCCAAAGAGGGAGATAATGAATGAATACAATTTTCTTCCTTTTATATTCTGATATTGACAAAAATTTTCAAAACTGGCATGTATTACTTTAATTGGCAGAAAATAAAGAAATAAATGGATGCTCTAAACCTTATGGATATTTTTAGCTTTAGGTAGATATTTAAAGATTCAAATACTCTCTTGCAGTAGAGGAACATTTATCTGAGGTCTTTTTCTTCAGATAATTCAGCAATTTCTTTTAATTTCAGAGGAAATTTACTTCTGTTAAATGTAACTAAATTTAAAATTAATGTTTAAATTTCAGTATATAAAATAATCAATTTACTTTTGTAAAAGTATTTTTCATAAAACCCATTTGTGCATATGAATAGAAGAATGGTTGAAGTGATATTATCATATTTGGTTGTATGTTGGTTGTGAGACTTAAGCATGTTGGTTTTTTTATTCATGTTTTTCTATAATATTTAGTTAATATAAAGAATATTTTTATGAAAATAGTAACTATTTACTAACACAAATAATAACTGGATTGAGTGTTTTCATTCTTGGCTCACTCTTTTGGTGACCAAAATGGTATTTGAAATGCTTTATCTAAAAAAAAAATATTGGTATTATTCAATATTTCCAATTTGAGGGGCCCATCAACATCTGTGACAGGTGTCTTAATAACAGGTAATAATTAAACTGAAGGTTCTATACAAAGAATGTCACATGAGATGAAGGACAACACAGACAACTCTGGTCAATCCTCTGTGATCCTCAACATGAGGATAAAAATAGCTCGGTGTGGTGGCCCACACCTGTAATCCTGTAATCACAGAACTTGGGAAGCTGAGACAGGTTCAAGGCCAGCCTCAATAATTTAGAGAGATTCTCAGTAACTTAAAAAGACCCTTTTGGAAAACAAAAAAGTAAGAAGGGCTGGGGAACATAGCTCAGAAGTAGATAGAATACCCTTCGGTTCAATCCCCAGTATCAAAAATAAAAGGGGGATTAAAAATACTTTCTACATCAAAATGTTTTATTATGATTCTTTTCAGTTACTTGTTTATACAGTACTCTGAGGTACATGAACAATTTTTGTTTAACAATTTCTTTTGGGAGTCAAATCTGACCTAGAGACATTCATATTTTGACATTAATCTATACTTGAAGCAAAAATTCAGAGTATAGATTAAATAAGTGAATCATTTGGGTTGATTTTGATGATTGCCAGAATCCTATAGTTACATTGTAGGTGCCCCAATAAGAATACCTTTTAAAATCTTTCAGCAATCTTATTTGAGGAACTCCCAATTCTAGCTAAAGTAGGGGCGGGGGGTTCCTAAGTGACACATTTCCTTTCTGTCAATCTGTTCTCTACACCAAGCTCCAGCCCCAATGAGACCGTGGCTTTTCCTTCATTGACTTGGCCAGGGAATCTTCCATTCTGGGCTTCAGAATTATCCAGCTCTCATGGCCACCAACCCTAAAACCACATGCTTAATCTGGTCTCTTTTAGTAAAAAAGAATTTTATCCCCATACACATGAAGGGCATTATTTATTGTAGACCTCCTCAAAAACTGCAATTAAACCTGACATTTTATATATTAAAAAAATGAAAAGCTCACATATCATTTAGTCATCACAGCCCCCACCTCTTACAACCTCCCCACACAGTCCTTGCCTCTGTTAGGTTCCTCCCCACCCATGCCCTAAACCTCCATGCTGTTGCCTCTGAGCTATGAAGGGAGAAAAGATTCCACATTTTAATTTGAAAAATGGGATGAAAATTTCAGGATAAACCAAGAAAAATAATTGATAGAATGTTCCATATATGCTGAATTTTCTACAAATGTGAAGTTTTAAAAATATATATACTCTCCTGAACTTCTTGCCCACATTTGGGAAATATCAGTGATGAAAGGGGTTCTGGGCCCTGAAGCTGAAATTTCTTACTTCAAGATTGAGGATTAGATGACTGGAAAAGGATTTCCTAGCCAAGCATGGTGCCACTTGCCTATAATCTCAGTATTTGGGAGACCAACAGAGGAGGATTGAAGGTTCAAGGCCAGCCTCAGTAATGCAACTTAGCAAGGCTCTCAGCAAATTAGTGAGACCTGTTTCAAAATAAAAAATAAAATAGGGGGTATGGCTCAGAGATATAATGTCCCTGAGTTCAATCCCCAGAACCGGAAAAAAGGAAGGAAGGAAGGAAGGAAGGAAGGAAGGAAGGAAGGAAGGAAGGAAGGAAGGAAGGAAGGAAGGAAGGAAGGAAGGAAGAGAAAAAGGATTTCCTGACTATAACTTAGGTGCTCTGTGAAATTTTTAAGCTTGAGTTTCCATTGGGCCACAAAAGACCATGTCCAATTTTTTGTTATTTTCTCCAGCATATGATTTAGGACTTTGGTGAAAACAAATTATGTTCTCCATCATTGTAAAATCCAACAAGAATTTGAGCTCTGGCAAAATAATATGATATGTCTCCTTTGAATTGTTTTCACTAATCTCTGCTAAAACAAATTAGAGGAACATACTTATCAAAAGAGGAAGCCCCTAGGATGTCTTGAAAAAAGAGCTTCATAAAATAATTTGCTTATTATCCCTTTATACTTGCTACAAGTATAGACTATTTGCTATAAGCACTTACTATAAGTATAGATTAATGTCAAAGCATGACTATTTCTAAGGCAGTTTTGGTTCCCTGAAAATAAATTACTAAAGAAAAGATAAATTATGGAATGGGGGTAATCAAAAAATATAGAAAAATATTACCAAAATAAAAATTGAACCTGAAGACTAACATGGCTCACTATGTACCAAGAAATAAAAGTGGACAATTATTCAAATTAGAACGGGCCCCTCTGAGCTACACCCGAGCCCTATTTTAACTTTTATTTTGGAACAGGGTATTTTAATTTTTATTTTGTATCAGAGTCTCACTATGTTGCTGAGAGTCTCACTCAGTTACTGAGGCTGGCTGTGAACCTGGCTAGAGGTGTGGTGGCCCAGGTGAAACACTAGAGGAGAGGTAGGAGTTTATTGTCTAGCTTAAGAATTATCCTGTTTTATTATTTACTCTCAGGAAAAGAAATGTCATTGCATCTTTACATGATCAGTGCCTGAAGTTTCAGTCCAAAGTAATTCCCCAGAATATCACGTAATACCATGTTTCCCTCTTTTCTGGTTCTTAGTTTTACTACGCTTCTGGTATATGAAGGGTTATAGACAAATGGTAGGATAATTCACTATCTCCAGGAAAATGTCATTCATCCATATATCCATTGGTATGGTTCAGGTGTGGTTTACCCACTGAAGTAGGCACATGTTGGAAGCCTGGCTCCCAGGGCAGCAGTGGGGAATGGCGTGGAGCCTTTAAGAGGTGAAGTCTAGTAGGAAATCCTTAGGTCACCACAGGTACTGCTCTCAGAAGGGAATTCTGGTCTGCTAGAGGAAGTTCTCACAAAAGCAAGTTGCTATAAAATTCTTAGCCTGACTCGGGATTCAATTCTCTCTCTGGGTTGTTGGTTTCAGATCTGGTCCTTCCTCTCACACTTGCTCTATCTTTGAGTGCTGCCATTCAACAACTGGCCCGATGGCATGCTGTTTGTATTGTCCACCTTCCAAACTTTGAGCAAAAGAGACCTCTTTTCTTTATAAAGGTAGCTTGTTTCAGTTCCTGTCTTATAGTGTTGAAACATACTCATCACTCTAAATAATTGATTAATGCATTTATAGAGCAATAAACAGACTCAAGTAAGAATAAAGCTAAATAATATCATTATTAACCTTTTACATTTTGAAACACTATTGAATATTATAATATATGATAACATTAGTAAATAAAAGGAAAAATAAGAGGAAAACCACATATTTATTTATAAAAATAAAACTTTGAAATGTATTACATTGATAGTTTCATATTTTTAGATATATGTTAGGAGGTTTTTATTTCTTCCTAGAGTAACAACCTCAAGTAGCAACAGCCTTTAGGCTGCTTGTCTTGGCTAGCTGGCAGCCGGTAAATAAAGTAACCATAGATCCAAAGCCACTGGGTTTGGGAGAGACATCTCCAAACCAAATGGATATTGGTGTGTGAATGTGTGGCCACAATTGTGTGAGTGTCTCTCTGTTGGGTTCTTCCATCAGAGAAGAGTATGTGGTTCCATGGCCAAGGTCCTTAAGATCTCCAAAGGGCTATGGAATCCCATTGGGTAGACTCTGAGAAGACTGGTGAAAGCTGTCACTCCACAAAGGCATAAGATCTATGGTGGTACTGAAACATAGAAAGTAAGTCTCAAGCCACAGTGTTGGGCCACTACGGTTAAGCCTCCGCCAGCTGAGTCTGCGAAGCGAATACTTGTTTGTGAATTGTCTTGTCTTGTGTCAGTCCATTTGTTGTAAAGAGAACCTGGTGTCCAGATGCCAAGTATGTGCACAGGTGAATCCAAAAGAGGAAAAAAGACAGCGGAATGAAATACGAGTTCAGAGAAGTACACCAGGGAAACATTGGGAACTGGACTCATGGAGGTAAAATTGACTTTCCTGGGATATAAGTACTTCCTGGTATTTGTGGACACATTTTCTGGTTGGGTGAAGCCTACACTACCAGGACTGAGACTGCTTCAATTGTGACCAAGAAATTACTACAGGAAATAGTTCCTAGATTTGGGTTGCCCTTTTTCATTGGGATCCGACAATGACTCAGCCTTCACGACCAAGTTCTCTCTAAATTTGGCAAAGGCATTAAGTGTTCATTGGAAACTACATTGTGCATACAGACCTAAAGGTTCAGAGCAGATAGAGAGGATAAATAGGACTCAAAGAGACTTTGATTAAATTGGTCCCCAAAACTGGCGAGAGTTGGGCCACTCTTCTCCCCTTCGCTCTCCTAGGGGTAAAGGTGTACCTCATATTGGGGAGGTTTTATGTCTTAAAATAATGTTTGGCAGACCTTCCACCTCTCCTCCCAAAGTTGCATGATATATCTAAGGTTAAAATGTGTAACCACACCCTTCTCAAGTTCTTACAGGCTCTGCAGAAAGCAAGGGAGTTCATCATCAGACTGTAAGAGACTCCTATCCCTTCACCGCTGGAGATCCAGTGCACCCCTTCCATCCTGGAGACTTGGTGTGGGTGAAGTAACACCATCCCGTCCTGGACTTGGGAATCAACCTAAAAAGGGCCTTATCCCTGATGGTGATAAAGGTCACTGGAATCTCATCTTGGACTCACCACACCCAGCTAAAAAAAGTTCCAGTGGAGGATGGCAGTTGGAGAGCAACTCAGACTTCAGATCCACTAAAGATAAGACTCAAATGGGAGGCCTAATTTTGTGTGTTACAAGTGTTATGGAAATGTATAGGTCTTCACAAAAGTGGGTGTGGGAACTTAGCTCTAGAGATCTGGCTGTCCACAGGACCTGCCGATTCATTTGGAGGCAGCCCATCAGGCCCTATGCCAGGCTGTGGAGACTTAGATTTCAAAAGGGGTTTCCAACATTCTCAATATTATGCCTCTCCAGCAAATGGGACCCCCTCTCCTGGATGTAAGGAGATAAATAATTGCTAAAAAGTTCCATCAAGTAATTAATAGATCAGATCTAAGTCTAAGAAAGGACTGATGATTATGTTTAAATCCCAAACCCCATACTATGTGGGTATAGCCACCAACCAATCAATAGTTGCCCAAGCAAAATAAATGATTGTGGGTAAAATAAGCCTAAACTTACTTTGGAAATTTTACAGGTACAAGGCATATGCTTATTTTCATCTACCTATCGCCCCCAGGACTACCCCTATAGGCCAATTTGTTCTGAGGGTATACAGTCAAGTCTTTCTTCCTCAGAAAGGGTCTATTACAATAGCCCCAAGGGGACCTGACTTAGGAAGTGTCTCCCTTCAGACCGGTTATAACCAACAGCTCCAATGTTGGTCCCCCTATTAGTGGATGTGGGGATACACTAATATCGAGGGCCAGTGGCCATTAAAACCTCTGCTTCAGTAATAGGGGATAAAAACTTTAAGGAGCTGAGTGCCCAAATAGATGCTGACCTAGGGCATTTAAAACTTCATCTCCCATTTGGAGGAGCAGATAGATTCCTTTGCCAAAGTGATCTTGCAGAATAAAAGAGGGTTAGATTTGCTGTTCATAAAACAAGGAGATTGTGCATGACCTTAGGAAACATGCTATTTTTAGGCTAATAAATCAGGAGAATTAGGAAAAGCTTAGCTTTGGTTAAAAACAACCTTAAAAAAGGCACTGTCATAAGTCTGACAATTGGGTATTAGTCACCATTTTCCGGATCTCTCTGACTACCCTGACTACTGCCACACAGGTCCCTTACTATAACTATAGGGCCCTGCATCATAAATTGACTAGTGGCTTATATCAGAAAAAGAGTAAATGCAGTCAAGATACTAGTTATTAGGTGACAATATAACCTCTTTCCTGTATATAATGAGTCCATGATTTGACTCAGTAATAAAAAACATTGGGGAATTGAAACAGCAAGTATCCATTTTTTGGTAAAAGTCTTAGGCAAGTTCTCCTGGCCCTCTTGGACTAAAGGTCCAAGGGGCAAACAGGAACTAAACCAGTATGTAAAAAGGAATGTTAACTGCTATTAGCTTTCTAAATAAAATAAGCTATGTGCCCTAAGCACCTGATTTGTAAAACAATGCAATGATTTTCTATACCCCAAACTCTGTAACCAAAGGATATAAAACTGGCCTATACCAGAGTTCCATGCAACAGCCTTTAGGCTGCTTGTTCCAGTCAGTGAGTAAAGTGACTTCTTTGGCAAAAAAAAACTCAAGTAAAAAACTTACACTTAATAACTCTGTTAAAGTGTATCACAAACATGAAACTTAGCATTCTTATTTCATTAATTATGTTTAAAACATTTAGAGAGGAAATTGATAGGCATAGTAGCCAGCCAAATAACTTCTAATTTGTAATAAATGAGACAAACCACTTCCAAGGAAATATAGTTTTAAAATTGAATCAATATCTCATTTTAGTAAATTTTTTTCCATTAAAAATGAAATTAGCAGCAATTGTCAGCCAGCACACCAATATTTCAACTTAATCTGAAAGTGCTACTTTCTGAAAGTAGAATGTCTGACAGGACCAGCATAATAGACTGGCAACTTTTATTGTGTTAGTCTTCAAATAAGGGATTGAAGAGATCATTTATTTCTTCCAGAAGAAACAATATCACTCTAGTGAGAATACAATTTATTGATTAGCATCTAATGAAGTAATCAGATACATCATTCTTGGTCTTAGTCAAATTATTGAGAAGTTAAATATAAAACTTAAAATTAATGTTTAAACATACAGAGACATTGTTACTTTTGCAGCAATACACCTTTATGCCAGGAAGAAATAATAGGTCTGTAACACGACCAAGTCCATTACCTAAGTCATTCAGCAGATGGTCAGGACGGCCGTGGCAAAGGCAGGCAACCACAAAACTATTAGTCTTTCAATGTGGCTGGACAGATATCAAATAGACTATATCCTAAGCTAAGCAAATCCATAACACTTATATCAATGCTGTTCTCAATGACTCTGCAAAAAGTATTTAATAATAACTGTGCGAATTTTTATTCAGTACAAACTAAAATTTGCATAAAAATGTATGACATTATGCTAAAAGCAACAATACATCTACAAAGTGAGTCTAAATTTCTGAGATGGGATGGAAAAACTTGAGATTCCTTTTCATTCCTGTTATTGATCTAATGTCACCCTTCCTGAGTTTCAGGTTTATTTTCTGCTAAGATGTTGCCAAATATCAGGGAGGTTAGGAAGGTGATATTTTCCCAACAATGAGCTTCATAGATAAAAAGATTTTATAAAATTCCAAATAGAAGTATTACAATTCACAATATGCCATTTACAAAGAGAAATAATAATCACTGAAATTGAAAGAAGCCTATCTAAATTTGATAATAAAACAGTGTTCAGTGGAGTATTTAACAAATCCTTGTGATGAGGTAGAGTAGAAAGAATAAAATTTAGGCAGAAAAGAGACATTGGGAAGGAAAGGAAAAATATTATTTTAAAATCTGGAGAGTTCATAAGCTAACTCCACCCTATAGGGTGTGCCCAAATCTTAGGCAGAAGTCTCAGTGGGCCATACCTTTAATCCCCTGGATCCCTGCCCCCAGGACAAAGGTCAGATCTCAGCCTGTGACTTCTCATCTTTTGAAAACCTGAGAAATGGGAGGTCTGGGCTTCTGTGCCCACCCCTTCTTGGAATGATCTGAGAAGAGGAGGTCCAGACTGCTTCTGTGCCAATCCCCTCTTGGAAATCTATATAAGGACTAAAGGAGGCAAAGACTCACTCATGTGGCCTGGAAGATGTCTGCTCACCTGTTTTCCTGAGTCCCTTATTTTCCTGAATAAATTCCTGCCTTTTGTTCCTGACTGGCACATGTTAAAATTCTTTTTATCATGGAGGCCAAGAACCCATGAGTGAGACCGTGTTGTCCCATGACACTAGAACAAAATATTATTTCTCAACTTTCTCATGGGATACCACAATATGGTAGCCAATGAGAGTGCATTCCAGAGTAAAATAATTCTCATGGTTTACGTCACAGGATTCTAGTGGAAATGAATGTTCTACATCTAATATAACCTTCTATGTTTGATATTCCATGATGAAATAAGAAATCTCCAAGCTAGAAGGAATTCTAGAGGTGGTTAAGGGTGTTGATGTGCACAATCTAATACCAAGAATAAGGTTTGGAGAGGTCTAAATTCTGCTGTTTCCTAACTATTAGAAATCACTTATTGAATACTTGGGTCATAGGGAAGAATGAATTGGTTGAAATTGCTGGGCAGGAGTGCAATGACTGACTTAGTGGAACACAGGAAGAAAAGACCAGCAGGTGGCAGTGTGTGTGTTCAGGCTGTTTTCTGAAGAAATTGTAAATCCCTTCAATGGCTGCTATCAGGAAAAGTAGCTGATGAAAAGTCATACTTTCCAACACAAGGGGCCTAGAAAATAGTTTTTTAAGTTAAAAAACACTGTTGGACTTTTTCTTCCATTTGTAGTGGGAAATTTTTGGTTTAAGGACTATAATGCTAAAAGATCTTATGTTACAAACCACATCTGCAAAAATATACCAATTTCAAAAACAAACTTTAGCCACTCTCACCCCTATTTTTTATTCTTTAATTTGAAACCGGGTCTCACTAAGTTGCGGAGTACCTCACTAGGTAGCTGAGGCTGGCGGTGAACCCAGATCCTCCTGTCTCAGCCTCCCAAATGCTGGGATTACAAGTGTGCGCCACCACGCCCAGCTTTGAAGCTACAGTTTTTAACTACTGAAAATAATAAACTCAAATGAAATTTTTAAAAAAGTGTTGCTTTGTTTCTATGGAAAGGAGGTAATAGCTACTAATTATAAGTTTATTTTAATTTGCATGTTATTTACATTTAATTACATTTTAGATATGAACTGTAAACCCAAGAATAAAATATAAAATTAATACTCATTAATCATTCATATTTCATAGGCCTAGACACCTATAAAAATGTGAAGTAGATAATCTTAACACAGGAAATATGACAATTTAATAGTAAAGAATAGGGTTATTTCACCCACTTCTCAGAATTTAGAGATATGATTCTCAGAAGCTTGAATGGTGAGATTCAGTATAGTTACAGTGAGTTAAAGGTTAAGGGGAAAATCGATATTAATGGCTCCTCAAGTTAAGGAAAGTAATATTAACTTTATACAGTACATTCACAGAAGTGAATTATTAGTCAAGTACATAGCACATTTTCAGGAATAAAATGTGCTGAATGAAATAATAGGACAGAAATTTCCTTTGGAGTAGAGCACTAATGAGAAATGCAAACAATTGGCAGTTCTACTTGACCAAATCTGTTTTGAAATCCATTTCTTTTGTTTATGAAAAAAAAATGCTACTTACACTTACAGAATTCATAGTCTAGTTGGGGATATGAATATGTTTGAAACATATATATATATATATATATATATATATATATATATATATTCCTTATTTTCCAGTATTTCTGACTCTCCCCTCCACTTAATGTAATAATTTGATCATTTAACTTCAAGGAAGATTATTTACTGTAAAGAATATATCTTCAAGTTTCAATAGCCTAGCCTCTAGCAAGTTCCCAAGGTGAGAGATACTGCCTTGTGTGTGTATGTGTGTGCGTGTGTGGGGCACTAAAATGAAACATAGATAGATAAAAGAAAGCATATTTATAACTGCACTAATTAGCTTAGAGAAAGTCAATTTCTGGAGAGAATCCAGGTAATTTCTTTTCTGAAAAGGGGTGGTAAGCCAAATAAGTTTGAGAACCTCCACAATTCAGAGCAAAGAAAAAAAAAAAGCCAATGAATTTGCGATAGAGTGATAATGTCTTTTAAAAATTGCAGATGAAACCCAACACCCACAAATGAAATGGTGAGGACCTGAAAATTCAGAGGAGACTGGACTCCCTGAGTCCCCATATAAGAAAAGGATGGCAAAGATCCCAAGAGCCTCATGCTCTCAAGGTGGCCCATGTTCTCCCTTGAATGTGTATCCCCACTTTTCCTAAATAAAACCTCTGTCTTTGTCTCTAAAAAAATAAATAAAAACTTCAGGTGAAATAAAAAGCATTTCATACGCTAAAGTGGTCAGAAATTAATCTGAGTATATGATTGAATGATTTTTTACAAAGGTGCCAAGATCATTCATTGGGAAATAGACAATCTCTTCAACACATGCTACTGAAAAAATTGGATTTTAACCTATGAAAGAATGAACTCAGACCCTTACTTTACACCATATCAAAAAATACTCAGAATGGATCAAATATCTAAATAAAAGAAATGCAACTACAAAATTCTTAGAAGAAAACAGGGAAAAAGCTTTATGGCATTAGATTTGACAATGATTTCTTAGATATGACATTGAGAACACAGGCAACAAAAGGAAAAAGAGATAAATTGGATTACATCAAACTGAAAATTTCCATGTGTTGAAAGACGCAACCAACCAGGTAAAAATAGCAGAAAATAGTTTCAAATCATATATCTCATAAGAAGTTAATACTGAAAACATATTAAAAACTCCTACAACAATAACACCACTACAACAACAAAACAAGTAACATGATTAAAAAATGTACAAAGGAGTGGGTATGGGGCCACAAGCCTGTAAATCCCAGCACTTGGGAGGTTGAGAGAGGATGATCATAGTTTCAAAGCCAGTATAAGGTGACTTACTGAGATCTTGTTTCAAAAAAGAATAAAAATAGGTATGGGGGAGAAGCTCAGAGACAGACTACCCCTGGATTCAGTCCTGTCCCAAGTATCCGCCCTACCCCCATACACAGTGCAAAGGACAACTTTTCTGCAAAAAAAAAAAAAAAAAAAAAAGACATATAAATGCCAACAAGCACAGAAAGAGACACTCAACCTTACAAATCATTAGGGAAATGCAAATCAAAACAGCAATAAGATGCCACTTCATACCTATTAGGATAGTGGCTATCAAGAGAGAACGTATGGGGAGAGAGTGATTCAAGATGGCGTCTGATTGAAACGCCTTTCCCCAGATGCTGTGATTTTGAATCAAATTTGCCCCCCAAAACCAGCTTCTTAACAGAAGAAAAAAAGCAACAAAAAAAGCGAAATTTGAACCACAACTAAAGAAGACCCAGAGAGCTGATAGAGGAAGCAAAGGAGACCACCTCACAGTGGCTCGGTGCTCAGTGCTGGGCTGTGGAGCCAGGCAGTAGAGCCAGGACCTGGAGCTGTGGCGGCCAGCGAGACGCCAGGATCTACAAACACCGCTGCAGACCAGGGACCAGATCAGGCATGCATGGAGTGAGCACCTCCAGGACCCCACGCCATACCCAGGCGGTGATCCCCGCACCAGCCACAGTGACCAGAACGCATGGAACAATCAGCGTAGGCTCCAGTGGGACCACCCCAGCGCACCACTCCAGGGCCGGGGCTGTTGGGGGCGACCAACTGCACAGTGGAGCTTGAACCAGGACAGCCGTGAACGTAGCTTCTTGGCAGAAAGAAAGAGGAGTAGAGTGGCTGAAAAGGGACTGGGACAATGGGAGTGGCTGAACAGAGCCCAGGAGGAACAGGGGAGCCGGTGGGCGCCACGAAGCAGCGGCCGCTGTCTTGCGTGCCAGCCCCTCCCAGCCAACGTCCTACCAGTTATCCAGACATTCATTGACCTCTTGCACCCACAGCGACCAGAGGTGGAACAAGCAACAATGGAACTCTGAGCAGCAGGGATCCGTAAATTGGATTGCACCCCCGGGGAGTGGGGGCCAATATACAAAGGACAAACTCAGTCACCACCCTTTCTAGTGATTAGATAGATTAGAACTGAAATGCAGGAAATCCAAGATGGCGACTGAGTGAAACAACTTTCCTCAGACACTGTGATTTTAAACTAAATTTACCATAAAAAGAGCTTCTTAACAGAAGAAAAAATACAACAACAACCAAAACACAAAAGCAGAATTTGAACTACAACAAAAGAAGATCAAGAACGCGGACCTAGGCATGCAAGGGACCTGGCCGCGCTGCAACTCGGCAGCGCGCCCTGCGCCCCGCTGAAGAGCTAGGCTACTAAGACGGGATCTGGAGCAGTGGAGATCAATCTGATGTTATGAGCAGCAAAATGCACGGCAGACACAGATAAAAGTCCAGGCGTGGCGTGGGGACCCCCGTGTCTCGACACACTATCTAAGCGAACATCCCCGCACCATCTACAGCGCCCGGAACGAACTCCCGCAGGTCTGCCTTCGCGCTCCACCCCAGAGATGGAAAAGCGAGCAACAGAGCCTGGAGCAGGTCAGCCAAGAATCCAGCTTCTTGACTGAAGGGAGAGGAGTGTTTGAAACCTGGGCATGAACTTGGAGTGCCTGGGTGGAGACCAGGAGGTTCAGGGAAGCCGGCGCGTGGCCGCCGCCATCTTTGCCACCAGCTCCCCCCAACCATCTTCCTCCCAGCTATCCAAACCATCATTGTCTGATTGCGCCCCCAGCGGTCCAGGAGGTGGAACAGGCCGAACAGCAGAGAACTGTAAGTGGACTACAACCCGGGGTGCTGGATTCACAATACAAAGGATAGACTCAGACATCTGCCCTTCTAGAGCCTAGACTGGGTCAGAAGGGCACAGGATCCCAGAGCATATAGGGCATCTGGAAAGGCCTGGCATTTAGACTGCAAAAGCAAAAAGCAGAGAGAGATAGACGCAGCCAGGCCCAGTGGAGAGCAGCGGGAGAAGTCCTCTGCCAGAACTGACAGAGCAAATAAAAAAAAAAAAAAACTTAAACTCTGTGCCTATGAACTAGCAGAGTGATTGCTCTAGTGCCTGTTTGCTATTTGTAGACGTTGTTTTTTTTTTTTTTTTGTTTTTGATGATAAGTTCTATAGGTGGATACTCTGTTTTTCTTTTGTATTGCCTTGATTTATATATGTTTGTTTGGATGATTACTTGCTTTGTCATCTCTTGCTTAGGTTGTTGAATCCCCTTCCTGTCCCTTTACATGCTTCCCCCCCCCTCCCCTTTATATTCCTCTCTGCAACACTTTACCTCCTCTCTTCTCTTTTCTCCTTTTTCCTCTACCATCTCTAATCTTTACAATATATCACCTCAACACACTCAACCTCTTATTCTGCTGGAAAACACCCTCTTCTTTATCCTACTCCTGCATTCATTACTGTGATCTCTCACTCAAAGTTTATCTCTGAACACAACCCGTCACCTCTAAACCCCCACTGCAGAGATTGGACAAGAAAACTTGCAAGAACAGCAAAGATATAAACTGAAGAACAGGGAACCATGGGAAGGAAAAATAACAAAGAAACCATGAGCCACCACAACCCCTCAATAACAGATCTCACCAACCCAGAATGGCAGAGACTACCAGAAGAACAATTCAGATCGTTAATACTAGAAACAATACAGGATTTTCAGAAAGAATGTAGGCAGAGCTTTAAAGAAATAAAGGAAGACATAAAGGAACAAATAAACAGAGAATTCTATGACCTAAAAAGAAACCAAAGAGAAGCATTGAAGGAAGTGAAAGATGAAATAATCAAAATGAAGGCATCAATTCAAACTATAAATAACAGATTAGACCACATGGAAAATAGAGTATCACTTTTAGAGGATGACCAAACTAACAATGAATCTATAGTACATAATTTAGAAAAAAAAATACGACAGTATGAATCATACGTCGATGAGATCTGGGACAATTTTAAAAGAGCTAACCTAAGAATAATAGGCATAGAAGAGGGATTAGAAGTTGAAACCTATGGAATAAACAATCTCTTCAAAGAAATAATAACAGAGAATTTTCCAAACATAGAAAGAGAAGTCAACACACAGGTCCAGGAAACATACAGAACTCCCTCAAGACAAGACCAAAGAAGAGGTTCACCACACCACATAGTAATCAAATTGACCAATGTAGAGGCAAAGGAGAGAATCTTAAAGGCAACAAAAGTAAAAGGCCAAGTGACATTTAGAGGCAAACCAATCAGAATTACTCCAGACCTCCCGAATCAAGTCATGAAAGCCAGGAGAGGATGGAGTAATATATTCCGAAATCTGAAGGAAAATAACTTGCAGCCAAGATTCTCATACCCAGCAAAACTCTCTCTTAAAATTGACGGAGATATAAAAGCCTTCCATGACAAACAGAAACTGAAGGAATTTATGTCTTCCAAACCAGCACTGGAGAAAATACTCAAAGAGATTAACTGAAAAGAAGAACTAACCAGTAAACGTCAGAACCAGAGAAACAATAATTTCCAGGAAGCAAACAACTAAGCAAAGAAGAATAAACTCCACCGAAAACAGAAGTCAAAACTCAAAATGTTAGGAAATAAAAATCACGTTTCAATAATCACACTGAATACAAATGGTCTCAACTCCCCAATAAAAAGGCACAAGGTGGCAAAATGGATCAAAACCCAGAATCCATCTATATGCTGCCTGCAAGAAACACACCTTACAAGCAAAGATTCCCACAAACTAAAGGTGAAGGGCTGGAGTAAGGTAATACATGCCAATGGAACTCAAAGACAAGCAGGAGTAGCAATTATGATATCAGATAAACTAGACTTCAAGCTCAAGCTTATCAGAAGAGACAAAGCAGGTCATATTTTACTAGTAAAAGGAACAATCCAGCAAGAAGAAATAACAATTATCAACACCTATGCCCCAAACATAGGTGCAGCCACTTTCATAAAACAAACTCTGTATGATATAAAGACACACATAGATCCCAATACACTAATACTAGGAGACTTCAATACTCCTCTTACATCTCTAGATCATTCCTCTAAACAAAAGGTCAGTAGAGACGCCTCAGGCCTAAAGGATACCATAAACCAAATGGACCTATTAGGCACATATAGACTCTTCCACCCAACTACAACTGAATTCACAATTTTCTCAGCTGCTCATGGAACCTTCTCCAAAATAGACCACATTCTTGGCCACAAAGCGAGGACTGGCAATTTTAAAAAAATGCAACATAATTCCCTGCATCTTCTCAGACCACAATGGAGTGAAACTAGAAGTAAACTCCAGGAAGACCCAAAGTAACCAAGTAAGCGCATGGAGACTGAACACCACACTGCTGAATGAAGAGTGGGTCATAGAAGAAGTAAGAGGAGAAATTAAAAAATTCCTAGAAACCAACGAAAACAGAGATACAACATATCAAAACCTCTGGGACACGCTGAGGGCAGTACTAAGAGGGAAATTTATAGCACTGAGTGCCCACATAAGAAGAACAGAAAACCACCAATTAAATAACCTAATGACACAGCTCAAAGCCCTTGAAAAACAAGAACAATCTAGCCCCAAAGCCGGGAGAAGACAGGAAATCATGAAAATCAGAGCAGAAATTAATGAATTAGAGAATAAAAAAACAATACAGAAGATCAACAAAACTAAAAGCTGGTTCCTTGAAAAAATAAACTAGATAGATAAACCATTGGCCAACCTAACCAAAAGAAAGAGAGAATCAACCCAAATTACCAAAATAAGAGATGAAAAAGGTGATATTACCACCGACAGTATGGAAATACAGAAGATAGTCAGAAACTATTTTGAAAAACTGTACTCCAACAAAATGGAAATCTAGAAGAAATTGACAAATTTCTAGACACATATAACCTCCCTAAATTGAGTCAAGAAGATATCGAAAACTTAAACCTGCCAATAACAATCAAAGACATAGAAATAGCAATAAAGAGTTTACCATCAAACAAAAGCCCAGGACCAGATGGTTTTCCAAGTGAATTTTATAAAACATTTTTAGAAGAGCTAATCCCAGTAGTCCTCAAGCTATTCCGTGAAATAGAAAGAAATGGAACCCTTCCAAACACATTCTATGAAGCCAACATCACACTAATACCAAAACCGAATAAAGACAGCTCAAGAAAAGAAAACTATAGGCCTATATCACTGATTAACTTAGATGCAAAACTGCTAAACAAGATACTAGCAGCACACATTCAAAACCACATCAAGAAAATTATACACCATGACCAAGCCAGGTTCATCCCAGGGATGCAAGGCTGGTTCAACATTTGAAAACAATACACGTAATTCACCATATAAACAGACTCAAAGACAAAATCACATGATCATCTCAATTGATGCTGAAAAATCATTTGACAAGATCCAACACCCATTCATGCTAAAAGCACTACAGAGAATTGGAATAGAAGGAACATACCTCAGAATCATAGAGGCAATATACAATAGAACTACAGCCAACATCATATTAAATGGAGAAAAACTGCAAGAGTTCCCACTAAAGACAGGAACAAGACAAGGATGTCCACTATCACCTC
>PVLC010004464.1:33133-84968 GCA_004027655.1 Graphiurus murinus
GAACTGATCAACAAATTCAGTAAGGTGTCCGGATACAAAATCAATCTTAAAAAATCAGAAGCCTTTCTATATACCAACCATAAATCCACTGAAAAAGAAATCCAGAAAGCAATTCCACTCACAATAGCACCCCGAAAAATAAAATACTTAGGGATAAACCTAACCAAGGAGATTAAAGACCTCTATAAGGAAAATTACACAAAGCTGAAGAAGGAAATCCATGAAGACCTTAGAAGATGGAAGGATCTACCATGCTCTTGGATAGGCAGAATAAATATCATCAAAATGGCCATCCTACCAAAACTGATCTACAAATTCAAAGCAATACTCAAGAAATTGCCAAGGACGCTCCTCACAGACATAGAAAAATCAGTCCTTAAATTCATCTGGAAAAACAAAAAGCCCAGGATTGCCAAAGTAGTTCTCAGCAATAAAAATAATGCAGGAGGCATCACAATACCTGACTTCAAACTCTACTACAAAGCCACAGTAATAAAAACAGCATGGTATTGGCACAAAAACAGACACATAGACCAATGGAGCAGAATAGAAGACTCAGAAAGAAACCCACAGACTTACAGTCAACTGATTTTTGACAAAGGAGCCAAAAGTATACACTGGAGAAAAAATAGCCTCTTTAACAAATGGTGTTGGCAAAACTGGCTAACCATGTGCAGGAAAATGGAAATAAACCCCACTTTCTCATCCTGCACAAGAGTCAACTCAAGGTGGATCAAGGACCTGCAAGTCAGACCAGAGACCTTGCAGCTACTTGAAGAGGGCATAGGACCAACACTTGAACACATAGGCACAGGTAAAACCTTTCTCAACAAGACCCCAAAAGTACAAGCAGGCCAAAGGAAGATCAATCCATGAGATTGCATTAAACTGAAGAGCTTCTGCACAGCAAAGGAAACTATCAAGAACTTCAACAGAGAGCCTACAGAGTGGGAGAAAATTTTTGCCAGTTACACTTCAGATAGAGATCTAATATCTAGGATATACAAAGAACTCAAGAAAATCACAACTAAGAATGCAAATAACCCAATCAAAAAATGGGCAAAGGATCTAAATAAACACTTCACAAAAGAAGAAATACAAATGGCTAATAAATGTATGAGGAAATGTTCCACATCATTGGCAATCAGGGAGATGCAGGGAGGATGGCCATTTTGATGATATTTATTCTGCCTATCCAAGAGCATGGTAGATCTTTCCATCTTCTAAGGTCTTCATCAATTATTTTTTCAACTTTTTGTTTTCCTTACAGAGGTCTTTTACCTCTTTGGTTAGGTTTATTCCTAAGTATTTTATTTTTCGGGTTGCTATTGTGAGTGGAATGTTTTCTGGATTTCTTTTTCGGTGGATTTATGGTCGGCATACAGGAAAGCTTCTGATTTTTTTAAGATTGCTTTTGTATCCAGACACTTTGCTGAATTTGTTGATCAGTTCTATAAGTTTTTGGTTGAGTTTGTTGGGTCTTCTAGGTGTAATATCATGTCATCTGCAAAGAGGGATAGTTTTAGTTCTTCTTTCCCTATTTTTACCCCTTTGATTTCCTTCTCTCATCAAAATGGCCATCCTCCCAAAACTGATCTACAAATTCAATGCAATACCCATGAAATTACCAAGGTCACTTCTCACAGACATAGAAAATCAGTCTTAAATTCATTTGGAACAACAAAATCCCAGGATAGCCAAAGTAGTTCTTAGCAACAAGAACCATGCAGGAAGTATCACAATACCTGATTTCAAACTCTATGACAAAGCCACAGTAATAAAAACAGCATGGTATTGGCACAGAAACAGACACATAGACCAATGGAGAAGAAAGAAGATTCAGAAACAGCCCCACTTGCTTACAGTCAACTGATTTTTGACAAAGGAGCCAAAAATATACACTGGAAAAAAGATAGCCTCTTTAACAAATGGTGTTGGCAAAACTGGTTACCATATACAGGAAAATGGAAATAAACTCCACTTTCTCACCCTGCATAAGAGTCGATTCAAGGTGGACCAAAGACCTGGAAGTCAGGACAGAGTCCTTGCAACTACCTGAAGAGGGCATAGGGCCAATCACAAAGGCACAGGTAAAATCTTTCTCAACAAGACCCCAAAAGCACAAGCAACTCAAAGGAAGATCAATACATGGGATTGCATTAAACTGAAGAGCTTCTGTGCAGCAAAGGAAACTATCAAGAACCTCTACAGAGAGCCCAAAGAGTGGGAAAAAATTTTTGGCAGCTACTCTCTGATAGAGGACTAATAACTAGGGTATACATAGAACTCAAGAAACTCACAGCTAAGAAAACAAATAACCCAATCAAAAAATGGGCAAAGAATATAAATAGACACTTCACAAAAGAAGAAATATAAATGGCCAATAAATGTATGAGGAAATGTTCAATATCATTAGCAATCAGAGAGACGCAAATTAAAACTACCTGGAGATTTCACCTAATCCCATTCAGAATGGTAATCATCAAGAACACAAACAACAAATGTTTGCTAAGGTGTGGAGCAGTGGGAACCCTAATACATTGCTGGTGGGATTGCAAATTAGTACAACCATTTTGGAAAACAATATAGAGGATCCTCAGACGAATGGGAATGATCCTACCATATGACCCAGCAATACCACTCTGGGTATCTAGCCAAAAAAATGGAAACCAAACTATCAGACCAATGCATATGTAACTATGTTCATAGCTGCACAATTTACAATTGCCAGACTATGGAACCAGCCAAGATATCTATCAACAGATGAATGGATTACAAAACTATGGGATATGTATACAATGAAATTTTACTCAGTCATAAAGAAGAACATAAAAAATCATGTTATTTGCAGGGAAATGGATGGAACTGGAAAACATTATGTTAAGTGAGATTAGTCAGTCACAAAAAGTAAAAAATCGTATGCTCTCCCTAATATGTGGAAGCAAGGGAGAAATGGGGCATAAGAGGTTCTACAGATGAAAAAGTAGAGACCCTCGATAAGCAATGAAGCTGATTTAATGGAAGGGGATGGACGGGGAGACACCCTAATGCACATGATGTACTTACACAATTATATCAAGGTCACTCACTAAACTGAACTTGAGAGTGAGGGAGGGTGAGGGAGCGGGGTGGGAATTTGGGGAAGGGGTCAAATGAGAAATGTGTACACATATGTCTTTATCAATTTGTACCTAACAAAGATGTATGCTTACAATGCATGAATTATTTCAATAAAAAAAGAAAGAATGTATGTGTTGGTGAGAATGTAGAGAAATTTAAACACTTGCACACTGTTATGGGAATTTAAGCTAATTTAGTCATTATGGAACATAGTATGGCAATTCCTCAAAAATTTTAAAATAAAATTACTATATGATATAGTAATTCCATTTCTGAGTATATATTCAAAAGAATCCAAAGCAAGGTGTCAAGGAGATATTTGCATACCCATGTGCATTGCAACATTATTCAAAATGTCTGGAAGGTAGAAGCAACCCAAGTTTCCATGGAAAGATGAATGAGTAAACAAATGTGAGCACATCAGCCCTTTCATCTGGGGGTTCTTCATCTTTGGATTCAACCAACTTCACATTGCAGAATATTTAGGAAAAAATGCATCTGTATTGAACATGTACTGACTTTTGCTCTTGTCATTATTCCCAAAGCACAGCAACAAATACCCATTTGCATAGATATAAGTATTATCAGTAACCTAGAGATTAAAGTATACAAGAAATATGCATAGGTATATGAAAGTACTTTGCTATTTTATGTAAATAAATTCAGCATTTGTAGATTCTGGTATTCTCAAGGAGCCCAGGAACCAATCTACTGTGGATATGAGGGAGTGACTATCTTACATGTCTGCAACAAAGCATTACTTCTGGACCTTATGCCAGTAATAATAAGCCAGATTACAAAAGGATGAATATTGTATGATCATACTTACATGATGTACATGGAGTAACCAAAGTTATAGAAACAGAAAGTAGAATTACAAGTGCCAGGAGCTGGCGCTGGGTTGGAGTACAGAGCTAATGTGTGCTAGGAGCAGGACTTCAGTTGAGGAGACAGAATGTACTGGAAATGGATGGGGATGATGGTTGCACAACAATGTGGATATATTTAATGCCACTGAACTCTACCATTTAAAAGGTTCAATTTTATCTTACATAGACAATAGGCCAGGAATGAGGCACTTATATTAAAATTTGTATTAATGGTTATAAGCTATGCAGTAAGACAAGAAAAATAACCAAAAACAACCAAAATAGAAAGGAGTAAGTGAACTATCCTTATCTGTAGATGATATAATGTCTGTAGAAAATACTAAGGAATATAAAAGAAAGCTATTAGAATTAATTGATGAACTTGGCAAGGTTGAAGAATCCTCTTCCCCCAAATACCAATCTATGTAATAGAAAAGAACAATAAGATATCAAAGTTCTTTGAATTTCATTTATAGTAAAATCAAAATATAAGAAATGCTCAAAGATAAACCTGTCCAAAGACAGGCAAGAATTGTACTGTTAAAAAAAAAAGTTTCCAAGAGAAACTAAAGATGAACCAAACAAATAGGGGAAATTTGCCATATTGATGGGATAAAAAAGACAACTCAATATTGATGTCAATTCTCTCCAAATTTGTTTTTAGTTTCAATGAAATTCCAATCAAAATCATGGCATACCATTTTAGAGAGTTTGATAAACTGATTCCAAAGTTCATTACAAATGCAAAGAATCGAAAATAGTTGAAGCAACTTTGAAAAAGAAATATGAAGTTAGAAGACTTAGATTGCAATGAAAGTTTGCCTATTAAAATATTCAAAATTGATAGGTGTGGTACCACACACCTGTAATCCCAGCACTTGGGAGGCTGAGACTGGAAGATCTCATCACAGGTTCATGGCTGGCCTCAGAAATTTAGGGAGGCCCTCAGCAACTTAGTGAGACTCTGCTTCAAAATAAAAGATAAAATAGGGCTGTAAGTACAGCTCAGAGGTATAATACTCCTGGGTTCCATCCCCAATACCACAATAAATAAATAAAATAATTGAAATGAAAAACACTGACTTAACTCAGTCATCATGATGGTTTAGAAAGGCAAGGTAGAAATAGACTTCTGCTTCACAAAGTATAAGAAATTTTCTCCATTCGTGTAATAGAGGACCTCAGTCATTCTACATATATGACAACTCTGATAGCAGACACAACTCTGATAGCAGACACACAAATATACAAAGCTTTCATTTTGAATCACCCAGCTGTTAAAAAAAAAAAAAACAGTGTGTGCTCTGACAATGATTGATATGTCGTAAATGTATAGTAACCCTGTTGTACTCAAGAAATGTATAAAAAATCCATGCTGAATAATAACAATTAAAAAAACAGTAATATGCTACTGGGATAAACATATTGAACCTTCATTGTGTACAAAGATTTATTCTTCTTTCTAATGATAGCTGACTGATAATTAGACACATACAACTGGGTCGGGCTTGTCACTCACTCTACTGCTATTATGGGATTTCCTGGGCAGCTGGGGCAAAGATGGCAGTCACTCACATATCACATTAAGCATGTGATGACAAAACTGCTGAGCAACTCTAATTCTTCATTCTGGGTGTACCCCAAAGATGTAAGTTAGAAAAAAAAGAGTACATTTAATGTGTTTCACAGCAAAATATACATGACAGAATATTCAGGAAATCACTTTGTTTAAAATAAGTACTTATTCTGGGAAGAGACTTAAAACACTGTAATGGTGTTGCCTCTTGAGAATGGAAGTAGGAGATGGGAGATGAAAGGAGAAAGGCTTACTTTGTGGCATGGTTTTTATATACTCTTGGAAGATGTTAGAGTACATTTTAAAGTGAAAATTAAATATTATTCATTTTTAAATGATTTTATCAGTGCATTACAATGATAAAGAAGAACAGTATTATGTTATTTGCAGGAAAATGGATGGAACTGGATGCTAAGTGAGTTGTCAGTCTCAGAAAGGCAAGGGTTGTGTTTTCTTCTCTCTAGAGGGAAACTAGAAAACATGAAGGACTTCAACTAATGTGAAGAGAGAGTGGTAGAAAAGTAAATCATTTTAAAAGTGAAAATCAAATAATGACAAAATTAAAATGCAGTGCACTCTGCCATTGGAATTGCTTTACCCAGGTCAATCCTATGGGGGGAAAAAAAAAGAACTGAAACTAAGGCTCCTCTCCTCAGATCAAAATAATTCTTTTAAACATACTGCTGATTCTAAAAACTCTATTTGACATAATAAATTGGTGCACCACTTGCAGAAGTGGCTGGCAACCTTGTAATTACAAGTGGTGGTAAGATATAAAATATCAAAGGTAACACAATGCCCACAACTTGTGGAAACATGGGTTGATCCAAGACATTGTGTTTTTCATCTTGATAATTGTCATTATCCTTGGATGTTGTTGTGGCTAATCTATATTCAGTAGGCATCTTGTGAAAACATTCATTATATACAACATTAGTGTTAACTAATTTCCACAGAGAAACAAAGTGTGCTCTGTTATCCAGCCTCAGCTATGTCATTGAAAAGATATTTTCCTTTGTCATTTAGTAACTTTGCATTCTATTTTAAAAGCTTCTATTTGGGGGGGGCAGCCCTCTCTTCTCTGATCAAATATTTCTTGCTCTCGATTATTCAGTTATACTGTTATGGTTTGAAAGTAAAACATCCCCTGAACTTCCTGCTCTGAAGGCAGGGTATGGCTGGAGGTGAGTCCCTGGGGGTGTGGTCTTGGGGACTCTATGTGTCCCTTATGCCCTTCTCTGCACCCCACCAGGATGCCCTGAGGGGGTGCAGCTGTGGCATAGTCCAACAGTAGACTGTGGCCTCTGAACCTCTCCAGATCTATAAGCAAATAAATCTTCCTCTACATTTCCTGTGTGTCAGGGGGTTTGGATCACAGCAGTAAGAATGGTGACTGATTCGTATACCAACTGGAGAGTGATACAAATGTGCTTTGGACTTGGTTTCTAACTCCTGATAAATTCTACTAGAGAAAAACACCTTACATTTAAGAAAATCTAATTATATTCTTTAGTCTACCTTTGTGCAAGTGCTACAGAAAAGCAGCATTAGTGGCTAAATTAGTCACTTTATTAAAAAGAAAGAGAAAAAACATAAAAGAAATATGGACCAATTATTCTTTATAAACCTGAGTATATCAAAGCTTACACATAATAGTATATTTTATAGTACTGTGAGCTATTTTTAATAATAACATAGAACTCTTCACAAGTTCATCACAAAGACACTTAGAACACAAGTAAAAATGGCTGAAGTTACTGTAGAAAATCTACTACCAGTTATTCTCAGACATAACTCATTTTAAATCCAGTTGTCATCACTAGCTGTATTAATGGTTTTTTTCTATATTTTCTTTTTATTATAATTATTAGCACATATTAAACATACAAAATAACAATGGGTTTCATTGAGATGATTTCATACATGCATATAACAGTTTAATTGTATCTATCTATTGTATGTATCTGCTCTATTACTTTCTCTGCCACCTTCTCCCCCCACCCCTTGGTCCCCTTCCTCTTCTCCAACAGTCCCCCTCTACTTTCATGTAAAATACGTTTATAGATTCTACAGATGAGAGACAACATGCAACACTTTTCTTACTGAGTCTGGCTTATTTAGTTTAACATGACGGTCTCCAGCTCCATCCATTTTCCTGCAGATGGCATGATGCCATACTTCTTTATGGCTGAATAATATTTCATTGTGTATATATACCACATTTTCCTTATTCCTTTATCCATTGATGGGTATATAAACTGATCCTACAACCTCGTTATTCTTCAAAATATTCTCTAGCAACCCTCTGAATTTCAGTGGTATTTGTCGTAATCTCCCTCATCCTTCAACTCCAATTTTATTCATTTGAATATTCTTTCTCTTCCTTTTGCTTAGTTTGGTTAATTTTGTTCTCTTTTCAAAGATCCAATTCTGTTTCATTAATCCTTTGTATTGTTATTTTATTCTTTATTTCATTTATTTCTACTTCAGTCTTTATTATTTCTTTCTCTCTACTAATTTGGGGGTTGGGTTGTTCGTGTTTTTCTAAAGCCTTGAGATATCAATAGGTCATTTATTTGAAATTTCTATTTCTCTTATGTAGGCACTTATAGCTATAAACTTCTCTTTTGTAACAACTTTCCTTATGTTTCATAAATTTTAATAGGTTCTGTTTCCATTTCCATTTGATTACATAAATTTTTTATTTAATTTAATTTTTAAAAATTTCCCTGATTTCTTTAGTAATCCACTTTTCATTCAAAAATTTACTGGTAAATTTCCATGTGTTTATATAATTTCTGCAATTTCTCTTGCTGTCTGTTTATAATTTCATTCCATTATTGTCCGACAAAATGCAAGACATTTCATTTTTATTTGTTAATATTTGCTTTATGGCCGAAAATATGATCTATTTTGGAAAGTTCGACATACTGACAAAGAAAATCAACATTCTGCAGCTGTTTCATGAAATATTCTGTAGATGTCTGTTAAGTCCACTTGATTTATAGTAGTTTAAATATGATTTTTTGTACATTTTTTGTCTGGAAGGTCTATTAGTGACAGTAACATAAGATATTGAAGTTACCAACAATTGTTGTATTAGGACCTTTCTCTCCCTTTATGTATTATGATGTTTGATTTATAAAATTGTGTGTTCTGACATTGTCCTCTCTCTATGGCTCTCTCTCTCTCTCTCTCTCTCACTATATATATATATAGTGTTTTTATATCTTGCTGATGGATGGTTCTCTTTGTCAAAATGTAGTGACCTTCTGTTTTGATACAGGATCTTACTAAGTTGATGAGAGTCTCAGTACCTTGCTGAGGCTTGTCTCAAAACTTTGATCCTCCTGTCTCAGCCTCCCATGTACTTGGGATAACAGGCATGTGCCACCATGCCTGATTTAGTTTGCATCTTTTAATTCAAGAATTCAGATCATTTACATTCAGAGTTATTATTGAAAGAATTATACAAGATCTTGTTATTTTGCTATTTTTCTTTTGGTTGTTTTGTATAATCTATATTTGTTTCTTTCTCCCTTATTCATCTTAGAGGTTTAAAGGTTTGCTGAAATAATCATATTCAATTCTGTCCTACTTCTCATTTGCTTAACTATTCTTCCAGTGAGATGTATTTTTCCCCATGCTTTGTGGTTATGTTTCCTCATCTGGATCTAGGGTTCCTTTGAATAGCTTCTCTAGTAAATTCTCTTAGTTTATACTTATTTTGGAAGGTTTTTAAGATTTGATTCTGAAAGATAATTTTGCTGGATATAGTAATCTAGGTTAGTAGTTATTTTCTTTCAGGGATTGAAATGTATGCCTTCTTAACCTTTAAAGTTTTTTTTTTTTTTAAGTGACTTGGTACTTCTCTCTTGCAGCTTTCAATAATCTTTCTTTGTTCTATACTTTCAGGAGTTTAACATATAGTGGAGAAGTTCTTTTCTGGCCATGTATATTTGAGGTTCCATATGCCTCCAGTATCTAAATGTCCATTCCCAAGACTTGGGGAATTTCCTGTCATTAGTTCATTGAATAAGTTTTTATAACATTATTTTATACTTCAATCCCTTCTTCTAAATAATTATAAATTATAAATTCATTATAAATTCTGCCATTCTTCACTAAACAATTATTAATTGCTTACTAGTACCAAATTTGGGTGAACCTAGAGTAGAAAGAAATACCATTGCCTCCAAAGAATGGATATCCTAAGTGACTAAAGCTATCAGACATGTAAACAGATAATTATGGTAGAGGGAGATATAAGTTGTGGTAAGGAAGACACTAGAACTGCATACCTGGCCCAGAGCAGAGATAAGAGGAGGAAGTCTTTTTTTTTTTTTTTTTTTTGTGGTACTGGGGATGGAACTCAGGGGCATTCTACCTCCGAGCTACACCCTCAGCCCTATTTTTTATTATTTATTTGGAAACAGGGTCTCACTAAGTTGCAGAGGGCCTCACTAGGTAGCTGAGGCTGGCCTCAAAACCGGATCCTCCGGCCTCAGCCTCCCAAATGCTGGGATTACAAGCCTGTGCCACCACGCCCGGCTCAAGAGGAAGTCTTTTAAAGAGAGTTCCTAATGGAGCCCTTAAAATAAAGTGGAGTTAGCTAAGCTTGGGTGCAAGGAAAGAGCTATGGAAGCACTTCAGGACCCTACCTATCTAAATGAAGAACTGGTTTCTGGATGAAATGCTAATGAGCCATTTAAAAATCTGCCTTGTTAATATTAACAAGGAAGCGTTAAAGTGAAGCATAATTTCTTTGGGGCCTGCTATACTATTCCCTTACCACCTTAAAATTATAAACATGAACTGCTGGAATACTAACTGCAAATGTCACCAGATGCAATTCGATCTTTATTCATCCAAAATTGTCAGGCAGCGTATTTCAAGAAGCTGTATCAGTAACCACCACAACCAATATAGGTTAGCAAAATTAGAAGATTTATTTCATGAAGAGTAAAGCTCAGAGTGTGTTCACTAAAGAAAGAGCATGCATCCAAATGAACTCATTAACAGGAACCTAGCAGCTGCCAGATTACTACTAAGAAATGAAGTGCCTGTTGAATTGCAAACCATAGAAGAGAACTAACTGGATAAGTGGTAAAAAGAGCAAGAATACCCACCCACTCCCCCAAAAAAATCCAAAAATATATAAATTGGCATTGCTTAATTTAAAATAATATTACATTCCTTAATATTAAAAATTATGTTAAAACAGATATCTGGATTTTATTTAACCTTTTTTTACATTAAGTAACTCGGGTTTTATATACTTTATTTTAGACTAATAAGGTAGCCTTCATAAAAAACCAAATCAATATAGGTGTTTTAACATTCTATAGGCATAGACATTGTGTCCCTTAGATAGATAATCATGCTATTAGGATAAAATAGTAGATTTTCCCAACCTCTAAGAAATCATCACTGCCACTTTCTAACACTTCTGCTTCAAAAACACATGTATGTGGATGTGTGATACTTCCAACTCCCAATAAATATTGGCATATCTCTTTCACTTACAAATCATACTCATTAAGTGGCAATCAGCTTTTAGACAATCAAATTAATAAACATATCCTGTAGGCACTGTGCTGTATTTTATAATGCATAGTCTGATCATATTTTGCCATTGTCAAATATTTATATTTGTCTACATTATACACATATTCATTACTTTCTACCCTGTAGAAAAATTGCCACAGAATCTAATATTGCTCTAAATATATTTCCCAAATATGCTTTCATATCAATAGCCCAAAGCATTATAAGAAAAATTTGTATTCATATTGGCCTGAGTTGAAGAATATATTATAAATTATTGTCTTTAAAAGAAAGGTTAGGCATATGGTGAAAGATTAGACTTTCAGCTAAATTATGTCTACAATTTTGATAAAAAAGTATATCCATTATACTTGATATTTGATGGGGCCCAAAATTTACTACTCTGAAATCTCTACAAACCATGTTTTCAGCCCCAACTGTCTAGGAACAAAACTGTTAATGATACAATCATTATACAAGGAGGAATTATGTATTTCTGATTATGTTAGAACCAGATAAAATATTTCCATCCATGCTATTTGTATTAACTTTGATACATTATATCTTCATATGAATATGTCATAACTCCAGAAATGTATATTTAAACAAGACTATAGTTCCTCTTTTCTTTGTGATGCCCACATCATCAGGTATAATGTTCTGCAATTAGCAAATGATCTATAGCTATTAATAGTCTATTGGTTAATCTTTCTCATTTAAAGTAACCCTCAGTATGTCTAGGAAATGTCAAATGGTTGGCAGAAATCCAACATGCTCTGGGAAGAGTTTTTCAGAAGTTACCCTAATCACACTTCTAGAACTTGATCTTGGCATTCATATTTCTGTTAAAAACATAACAGAATGGAGACATTATTTTGTGGTTTTAACTGTCCTTCTTTGGGCTATTGAAGAGTTAATTTGAAGGTCCGAGTTACAACAATTTATAAATTTTATAAAGTACAGGCTGAATTTCTTTGAAATCTCTGTCGATCTTCTGAATGCTGAGTTCTTTGTTTTAGCTATTTTGTTTTTAATCTAGTCACTCTTGATTTATCTACTTGGGAAGTAGTTGTGATTTGGGGATTTTAGGCTCATTTCTTATCACCCCCAACTAAAATAATCCCATAAATACTACAACACATAGACACAGCCTGTTCTTAGTCATATATGACCAATTAGAGACCTTTTTTCCACCATCTCATGTCTATGTTTATTTCTAATGGAGCATCATCAGAGAGATTTAAAGAGATAAATAGCATGAACAAACTTAAAGACAGCACTCAAGATACTGAATATGAGACAATTGAAATCAGTGATTCTTAAAAGAAACAGCAACATGGAGCTTAGTGCCTCAAGAGAGTTGTACAATTCACAACTCAGGCAAGGAGAACCTACACCTGATAGGCTTCCCAGGTAAGATGATGCTGGAGTTCCAGGAGACCGAGGCACCTAGAGTCCAGAGTGATGGAGGGAAGACAACCACACAAAGGAAGTACCAAAGTTTGAGGACTGTCCCCCTCAAGTCTTCAGCTGAGTATTGATCAGAGCATGAGTATGGTCAAACTACTGAAAATCAAGAAAGAAAATCTCCAGTGAGACTAGAGACAAAAAAATGCCTGAGTTCATATGGGGCTACAAGAATTTCTAGTCTGCCAACCAGAATAGAAAACTGGAGAATTCACAGAACATTGAGAATCTGACTCAAAAGAATTTTGTCTCAATAGTATGTGTGGTGGTGGTGGTGGGGGGGGGGACTAGCCCTGAAGTAAGTGTGGCTCTGATTCTACTTAACAATGCTTAAGAGTAAGACTCAAAAGAATCAAACAGGTTCCAAGAGCTTAACTGTCCCATGATAAGACTCAACAGAATTTTAGGAATACTAACATATTAAGCATCCAACAAGATGAATTTCAGAATGTATGGTATTTAATATAAACTTAGAAACCACATAAAGAAGCAAGTATATTCCACCTATATGAAAAAAGTCATTCACTTGAAATTACACATTTGATAAAATTAGTAGACAAAGGCAATAAAATGGTTGCCATAACTGCATTACACATGTTTAAGGAGCTAAAAAAATAACTGAGCATAAAGAGACATGAAAGATATAAAAATACACTCAAATAAAACTTCCAGAGATGAAAATTACTATGTTTTTGAAATCAGAAATCATGTAAAGATATAAACATATTAAAAGTGAAGGAACCCCAAATCTAAGAATAAATTAAGACATTTATTAACTTATTAACTTTTTTTCTTGATCAAGAAATGATTTTTTGAAAAGTATACAACTCTTCAAAATTTCACAAAGTATAGTCAGGTATCAATTAATGACATTTCAGCCAGTGACAGAGCAGATATATACTAGTGGAGCACAGTGGAGCTGAAAACTTCCAATCACCTAGTGACATCAAGCTGTTATAATGTTGCAGCACAATGCATTACTCATACTCTTGAGAGGAGTGTGAGTAGATGTGTTGTGTAAACACATCTACTGCACTGAAAAGAAAATATACACAGATGTCTCATACAATTATGTAGAGTACATAATACTTATTTGGTAATTAATGACTATGCTACTGGTTTATGTGTTTATTGCACTATGCTTCTTAACATTAGCGTATACTTCTTCCACCCATAAAAAATCTTCTGTAAAAAAGTATGCATTGTCATGGCATTAGAACCTCAAATATTTCATGTTTACCGTGTCTCTTGATTGCATCAAGAGGCTATGTTGAGTTATTGACCTAGATTTATGTATGTACATCCTATGATGTTCGCATGAGGTTGAGATTGGCTAAGGATTCATTTCTAAGAACATGTTCCTCCATTTTCAGTGATGCATGATTATAATAGGTTTTCACTTCTACAATTTCCTTTTTTAAATTTTCAGTATTTCAAAAGCAGTGAAACAATAAAGGCAAATCCATCACCTCATAATCCTACTTTCTTTTTCTTTGTGATCAGCAAATTAAGCATCTGTTAGCATCCTATGAAAACTTTCAACAAGAAAATTCAGTGGAACTAAAAATCTAATATCTATTCAAAGTACAACTAATGCAGATGCTTTGCAAAATGAATGTGCCCAAGTGAGTAAATTTCCCTTTATATCCATAAACATTGATACAACTAGACATCTTATTGTTTACCAATCTTGAATTGTAATTTTTATGAAAACTATATTGATATACTAATCATAAACTACTCAACTGCAAATTATTAGGTAGACAAGGATATTAAATATCATTGTAAAGAAAAACATAATTAACATTAATCTCAACAAGAAATATTCAAGCTTATAAAAATGATGTAAGAAAAGAGTACTTTCTTTGATCCAATGTTGATTTGTACGGATTTGGGATGACAGATGCACAACCATTATAATTTAGGAGTAGGAATATAATTACATACAATTTCTATACATTTTATTTCTTTAGAAAGTTTTTAGCTCTAAACAAAATGCTTTTCAAAAAGACTAAAATAATATTTTTCTCTATAATTTTGAGATGGTTGGATACTTTTAAAAATAGAAAACCTAAGATACCAATAAATACTTTTTTCAAGGTATCATGAAGAATTTATTAGTTCAGTTGTTCATTCATTCATTTAAGTATTTGTTAAAGACTGCTGCACACAAGAAACATTGCTAATACCAGAACAACAAATTAATAAAGCAGTCCTTTTCAAGGAGTTGACCTCCTAGGAAGTTAGAGATAAATATAAATTTAATCTCATGTTAGTCTTTCATTTAACGTTTTCATCCTACTTTATATCATATTCACACGAAAACTCATAATTTTATTGTCTCTATTAGTAATCACAGCTAAGTCTTATAATTTTTTCACTATTCTGTTTTGTCTTTAAGCAAACTATATGATATTTTGAGCCTTGATTTAGTTATCTGCTTACTCTGATAGAGTTACTGAATTGAGTAAATGAACTATTTATATGTTAAGTAGTCGGCCCACTGACATTCACAATAACTATTAAAGAAATAATTCTTAGGTCCCTCACTAATTCATGTATTTTGGGGTTTGTTCTTGTTTTAATTGTGGTGAAACATAAATAACACAAAATTTACTAGTTTAACCATTTTAAGTGCACAAGTCAGTAGCATTAAATACATTTATATTACTGTGCAACCAGCACCATTGACCATCTCCAGAATTTTTTCATCATCTCAAAATGAAACTCTACATTTGTTAACGACAACACTTTATTGCTCCTTCCTTTCAGCCCCTGGTAACTGCTAGTCTAGCTTTTGTTTTATGAATTTTATTATTCTAATTTTCTCATAAAAGTGGAATCATGTCGTTTGGATTCCCTTCTCTATTTATGTTGTGGATATTTTGTAGATTTGGTGGTTACCAAGGGGATTACAAACATCCTAAATTCAAATAATCTAATTTAAATTGATACCAATTTAAACTAAATTGAACATAAAAACTCCCATTCTAATAAAGCTTCATCTTTCTTTCTTTAGATTATTGAAGTCACAAATTATATCTTTACATATTGGGTATGAAGTAACATTATTTTTATGTATTTGTCTTGTAAAGTCTGTTAGAAAATAAAAGTGGAACTATAAATAAAAATTATAATAATATACTGGGGATCTTTATATCTTCATTTGGCTTCAAGTTACTGTCTAGCATCATTTCATCTCCATCTGAAGGATGTAACAAAATTAAAATGTTTTTTAAATGGTAAACAAAATGGACAAATCTTTGTTGTTGTTGTTGCAGTACTGGGGATTGAACCCAGGGGCATTCTACCTCCGAGCTACACCCCCAGCCCTATTTTTTATTCTTTATTTTGAAACAGGCTCGCACTAAGTTGTGGAGGGCCTCACTAAATAGCTGAGGCTGGCCTCAAACCCGGATCCTGCGGTCTCAGCCTTCCAAGTACTGGGATTATAAGCATACACCACCATGCCCGGCTGTGGACAAATCTTAAGAGAGTTAAATCAGAAATTGAAGAGGAGACATTAAAAATGATACCAGCCGGGCGTGGTGGCACACGCTTGTAATCCCAGTATTTGGGAGGCTGAGACCGGAGGATCCGGGTTCGAGGCCAGCCTCAGCCACCTAGTTAGGCACTCCGCAACTTAGTGAGACCCGGTTTCAAAATAAAGAATAAAAAATAAGCCGGGCGTGGTGGCGCACGCTTGTAATCCCAGCATTCGGGAGGCTGAGACCAGAGGATCCGGGTTCGTGGCCAGCCTCAGCTACCTAGTGAGGCACTCCGCAACTTAGTGAGACCCTGTTTCAAAATAAAGAATAAAAAATAGGGCTGGGGGTGTAGCTCAGAGGTAGAATGCCCCTGAGTTCAATCCCCAGTACCGCAAAAAAAAAAAAAAAAAAGAATAAAAAATAGGGCTGGGGGTATAGCTTGGGGGTAGAACTCCCCTGAGTTCAATCCCTAGTACCACAAAAAAAAAAAAAAATGATACCACAGAAATCAAATTATCGTTAAGTGTCTCAGTCAGCCTTCTTACTGTTATACTCTAAAAGATCAGATCATACAACTTGAAGGAAGACTCACTTGCTCAAGGTTTCCTTGGAAATTCTGGTGTAGTCCTTGTCTGGTGTCTTTGGATCTCAAGGAAGCAGAGAGAGCAGTACCAGCAAGAGGAGGAGGAGGAACCACATATAGCCCCCAAGGCTATACCACCAGGGACTCACCTTCTCCAACCACACTCTACTAGAGCTTCCTCCCACCCCAAGATAAATCTATTACGTGTCAACCATGGGCTCAACACATGAGCTCTTCAGGGGTCAGTCTATACCTAACCATGATAATAAGAGATAAATAATTATTTGCCAATAAATTAGATAACCGAAGAGAAGTAAATTTCTAAAAACATATAACCTACCAAGACTGAAACACGAAAAAAATAGAACACTGAAAGAGATAGATCAATAAGTAGCAAGGAATTTGAATCCATAATAAAGATTTCTGATCAATCTGAAGGATTCTCTCTTTAGCATTTTGTCTAGGGTGGGCCTAGTGATAATGAACTCCCTCAGCTTTTATTTATCTTGGAGAATCAGAATTTCTCCTTCATTTCTAAAGAACACATTTATCAGATATATAATTCTCAATTTTTTTCTCTTTATATTTTAAATATATCATCTCACTGCTTTCTGGCCTACAAAGTTTCTGATGAAAAATCCACTGGTAATCTTACTAACTGAGGGTTCTAAGTCACTTTTTTCTTGCTGCTTTTAGTATTCTCTTCCTGACTTTGTCTTTAAACAATTTGATTATAATGTGTCTGGGGTGGGTCTCTTAGGATTTATCCAAGAAGTCTTTGAAGTTATTGGATTTAAGTATCCACGTCTATCATCATATTTAGAAAGTTTTCAATCATTATTTTTTCAAATGACACATCTGCCCTATTCTCCTGTTCTTCTCATTCAGTGGTTGGCTTTGATAAGGTCACATAAGTCCCTTAGACTCAGTCCACTCCCACTTTTCTTCAGTCTTTTTTTCATCCCACTCCTCAGATTCAATCATTTCAATTATTCTTTTAGTTTGCTGATTCTTTCTTCTCCGTGCTCAAATCTATTGTTGAATTCCTCTAGTAAATTTTCAATTGAGTTATAGTATTTTTCAACTTCAAAGTTCTCTTTTTATAATTTCTATCTCTTTGTTAACATTCTTATTTTGCTGATACATCATTTTCCTGGTTTCCATTAGTTCATCTATGTTTTCTTTTATGGCTTTGATTTTGTTTAATGCAGTTATTGTAAAGTCTTTGTTTTGTAAGTTCAATGCCTTCCTCAGGGACAGTTTCTGCCAATTTATTTTGTTCCCCTGAATGAACCATTTTCCTGTTCCTTATGTGCGTTATGGTGTTTTTGTTGTTGTTGTTTTTGAACATAGGCATTAAAAAAGACAGCTATATCTCTTTGGCTTTGGGGACTGCTTCTGTACCAGACACAACCTCCACTAATTAGCTTGACTGGCTATGAGCCTAAGGATCAGCCCAAACCCACATTTAGATTCTCAACTCCCCATACACATAGCTATTTTCGAATGTGTCTTAATTTCTCAAAGAGCATTATCCCAGCTTCTCATTGGGGTCTTGGATTTTACGATGCCTGTCTCTACCTGTAATCTTTTGTCTCAGGTGTCTGCAGGTCAGTAGTACCCCTGCAGCTTTAACAAACCACGCCTGCTGCTTTTCCCCCTTTAAGATGTGTTAGTAAAACAGTGCTACAACAACAAAGCTACCAGTCCTTCAAGTAGTTCCCACACGGGTTAAAACTTTGCAGGTAAGACCTGCTTCTCTCCCTCCTGTTCTAGGCAGGGATCTGAGAACCAGGTTGTCCCTTCTCTAGACCAATCCACACTAGACTGGGAAGTAGGTGGGGAAAAGTAAGTAAATATGCCATAAAATTCACTGCAAATTTGAAGTTAACTTTTTTTTCAATAGGGCACTTTGTGTGTGTGTGTGTGTGTGTGTGTGTGTGTGTGTGTGTGTGTGTGTGTGTGTGTGTGTTACTGGGGATTGAACTCAGGGGCATTCTACCTCCGAGCTCCACCCCCAGACCTATTTTTTATTCTTTATTTTGAAACAGGCTCTCACTAAATTGTGGAGGGCCTCACTAAGTAGCTGAGGCTGACCATGAACCCGGATCCTCTGGTCTCAGCCTCCCAGGTACTGGAATTACAAGTGTGCACCACCACATCCGGCTCAATTGGGCACATTTTTGGTACTGTATACTTTCGTTTTTCGTTATTCCTATAAGGTTAATTCAGCCGGCTTCTGGGTGTTTTTAGTGTTCTTATGGGGACTTTTTGCTTTCTAGCCCATTATTTTGGTAATATTGAGCCTCATGTCCTTTTAAATATAACTTTAATAATCACTATGACTTTATGTAAATTAATCAAGAGATAGTATCTAACCAAAATATAGTGAATAAGACACACTGTTTTGTTTCTAAATTTCCTGACAGAATGTGGAAGCCATTAAACACATCATCTCAATGTTTTGCAGAAAAGGCATTTACTATACTATTACTAGGTTAAATTCTTATTAGCAAAGCTTATAATTTTATAATTAGCTCTTAATAAATCCAATTATAAAATCACCTCAGAGTGACTCGGCCCCAAAATATAAACAATGTGCAAATAACACTCATTTCTTTCTCTTTATTCTACTGCCTAGAGAAGCTTTCTGATTTTCTCTCAAAGGTTTATAATGAGCCTCTGCTAGCAGGGTCCTTCTCCTTACTTTGTCACCCACTGCCATTGCAATTTGACCTTCATTTTACCTAAATAGCCCATATTTGCTAAGTTAAGAGATCATGTAACTTGAAAATTTTAGATTGTTACCTAAAATCATTTAAAATATTGGTACTGACACTGGCTCTACAAATAATATAGTTTAATCTTTTATGATCTACATATGAACAGGATGCACCATATAAATATTAGTGGACTAATTAGTCACGAAGTTACAACACAACGAGCTCCTTTATTAACAGGCTCATGTTCTTTTTATTATTTCCTACTTTCTTTTATTTGTTTCCCCAATTATTCTGACAAAAACTAAATTGAACTGTATGGCAGAGTCATTTCTAGGGGTGATATTAAAAATAGTTAACCACCAGGATTATTAGAGCAGAGTCCCAGTGGGGAGCTCATTGTTTCATATTCTAACCCTGTGTACATAGAAGATATGAGTGAGGTAGGTCTGGGGAGGGAATGAGATAGCTGGGAATAAATAACACCTTACTTAACAGTAAGTAGAGATATATGTTCATATTTTAAGAGCAGAACTAAAGCAAATTGGCTTAATTTAAGATCAGGTCATTTCCTTATTTCCTTTGTCTTCCTAATGCCGCAAGCACAATTTTTTAAGCCTAGAATGTTTGGATAAGTCCAATCTTGTCTGAAAAAAAAATCACATATTTACCTGGCAACTCCTGCTTTATGAAGCTGATGGGTAACTGGTTGCCAAGCAACCACTAATTTCCTTCTAGCAACAACAAAAATGAACAGGTCCCATTTCTCTCAATAAAAAACAAAGCCTTAGGTCTGTGGAGAGCTGAACAAAACCAGGTCAGGAGGCTCTCACTGGAGTCTCTTAGGAACACTGCCCATAATCAGATATCTCAGACTTTTATTTTTTCAAGGATACAGAGGAGAAACTGTGGGAGGGCTCAGCACATCACAAATCATATAAATAGCACTCAGGTAAAACTACAAGCTATGGACAGTTAAAATTACCTTCCTTTCCAACACTTTGTGTTTCAGTAACTATATGCTAGAACTGCTATACTATACACACTGAGGTACAGAGGGATATGCCAGGGTCCATGCTTCCACAGGATAAATGAAAACATCTTCCCTGAGCATCTGTTGTATTTAGGAAAATTCTCAAAGGTATTCCTACATCAATATATCCTCCTTTGTCTGTTTCTCCAAATGGACTAGAAGTAAAATAAATCCTTTGGAGTGCTTCCATGGGAAGAGAGCGAATATGTGGGTAATCAGTATTATCCATTATATAATCAGACCCATAAGAAAGAAGAATGACAAGAATGACAAGAGACAGAGAAGACCAGACACACTATGGAAATAAAGAAAAGAACCAGGAGGGTCAGCCTGTGTCTTACAAGGTGATCTGGCGTACAACCTTTAGTAAGAAGACTGCATCTACTACCACTTACCAAAATTAATTTTCATGCCTTTTTAGCCAATCCTTCTTTCCTATACCCTCACATGCAGCAACTTCATCAATAAAACCCCCAGAATAAGCATTCTCAAGACTAGGTAGATAACATTTACAACTGCATTATGAACTGATTGAATCTGAATTATATTTTTACACACACACACACACACACACACACACACACACATACACACACAGAGAGATAAATAAGCTATGCAAATTGAAAAGAAGCAAAGAGAAATCTTTAAACAGGAAAATACAGTAAGATAATCTTTGCAATATGAATATCAGTGTACATCATGATACAAAAGTGACGTACTTTCCTAACTCCAAAGTCTCACAAAGCTTCATCCAACATACAGTTTATGAGCTTTTGCATTGCAAGACTAGAATCTGTAAATCAAAAGCCAAGATAAGTTATTTGCTGTCACTATTATTCAAGCCAATTCTGGGCATTAATATGCCAATTTGACTACTTCTTCCTTTTGGGAAGCCACATTTTTGCATTATTCTCCCCATGTAATATGATAAAAGGAGACAGAGCAAGTAAGGCTGATATCTTTTAAAATAAGTCTTTTTGAAACCGCTTTTGACATTGATTTTCTTTATTAATATTTAAATAGCTTGCATAAATATTTTATTATAATAGCCATTATAATGATACGTGAGAATTAATTGCCATGGCTAAGTGATCATAAAATATTTGTGATAAGACTCAGCTGTATAGAATATAGTGTTTTATTCTCACTGTGCAATATAAAAAATCTGAGGATGCTTTTATGGAAAAATATAAGCCTAGAAAAAGTATCTTATGAGAGGTATACTTTTTTTAAAGTGAGCATATGTAAGAATACTGCACAAATGTCTTGGTATTGGGGCTAAAACTGTTAGAAAAGAAACAAGAAGGGAGGTTTTGATACTTCTTCAATAACATGGAATGATGTTTCAAGATAGAAAAACATTTAACATTGGAACTTCTCATAAAAAAATAAAGCTAATAAATTCTTGGCACCCCTAAATAACAGCCAAACTCAAACTGATTAATCCACACCATTCTCCTCTTCCCATGTGTATCACTTGATTCCCCCTTGCAGAATCAGTTTCCGTGTCTAACGCCAATTTAAGTCAGTCCAAGTTTTATGGTTTGGGGCTGAACATCATATCATTCTTGAAATACACTGAGGTAGTTAGTGTGTCTCTTAGTCATCCAGCTACAGGAAAATTAACTGACTGAGAGCCCTAGCAGCTTTGTTCTGAAATCTACTGCTACATGGACCCCAGTGGCATCATGCTTCACAAACCAATGACTGAGCACTGACCCCAGCTGGGCAGGCCCCTCTTATGAGAAATGGGAGGACTCTGATACATGGCACTGGCCGCAGGATTCCCAGACAGCCTTGCAGAACTAGCTTGCAGGACAGACTAAGGGGCTTCTCTCTCACCTTCCCTCCCACTCCTTTTCACTGAGGGGCAGAGCTCAGAGTTCTATAGCTCCCTCTCATTTTCTCTCACACAGCCATTTATTCTAACAAAATCCTTGAACTTTTCATCCCACCTTTATGTCTTTTTCTCAGAGGTCCTGAACTAGCATACTCTCAAGGGATGTGAAAAATGAGTTCCTGCTTTCTTCTCATCCCTACTTTCTTGACATTTGTGTCTCAGGTATATCCGTCCTTATACCTGAGCATCTTTTGCCTTAGTTCTTTCTTGTAAGTTCCTAGCTGACAACTGCTACTCAATATGCTAATCATAACTGAGATCTTCAAGTCTAGGTACAGATTTTTCTCCAGACATAACTGTCTGCTAAACTGATCTTCATCATAACCATAACTCCCTTTCCACAAAATTCCCTGTGACTAGCCAGAAACTCTTGTTACAACATACTACTTCATGTAATTCCCTTACTGCCAATTGGGGTATTAACAGAGATTCCTGAAACTTCCAGTCTTCCTTTCACCAGGTGGATCTCCTAATCAGTGACCTCTATAGGTTGTCAACTACCCTCGTGCTTGTCCAACTTCAGTGAGTAGAGCCAGTTCTATCCACATGTCTAGTCAAATCCCAGGATATGATAGTGGCAATTCAGTCAAAATTCTTAAACAGAATACTCAATGCTAAATACAAAACCCTCATCTAAAAATGAATAAGCAAGAGCATAGAGTGAATAGCTATCCTTAATAGGAATCTTATGCAAAGAAGAAACCAAATTTATCAGACATGTACACCCACTGAATTGAAAACAAATAATTTAAGGACCTGAAATATACTATATTTGAAGACATGATTTCCTAGACTTTTAAAAAAATATTTGTGCAAATGTAAAGTTCAGATACACCCATCATAGAACAAGTCCTTAAAGTAAAGTGAAATATGAGCTTACTTTTTATTTAGATGTGGGATTATAAAATTATGGTATATGTACACAATGGAATTTTACTCAGCCATAAAGAAGAACAAAATAATGTCATGTATAGAGAAACGGATGGAACTGGAAAACATTATGTTAAATGAGATTAGTCAGTCACAAAAATTAAAAGACCATACGCTCTCCATAATATGCAGAAGCTAAGGAGAAAGTGGGTCATAAGAAGGACTCTAGATGAAGAAGGAGAAACCTTAGATGAACAAAGAAGGTGACTTAACTGAAGGTGATGGGGGGGAGGGAAACGCCCTAGTGCACATGATGTACTTTCACAAACATATCAAACTCAATCACTAAACCGAACCTGAGAGGGGGGGGTGCAGGGAATGGGGTGGGGATTGGGGAAGGGTTAAATGAGAGATATGTGTATGTATGCCTCTACCAGCTTGTACCTAACAAAGATGTATGATTACAATGCATCAATTAAAATAAAATAAAAAACATGGGACAACATTACTCTTATGCCTTAATGTTAAATTGAATTGATCCTTGCTCTGGATCACATGTGAACAAACATGACCTATTGACAGCTTCTGACCCTAGGCTTTATTTTGTTCAGTCCTAGGTTCCATTAAGGAAATCAATGGTGCCTTTGCCTGGGGAAAATACCACATTATCACCAACAGAGTGCTTCTTAATTGATGACTGATTTGCATGTTAATAATAATGTTGCCCATCTGCTGTTGGCATGTGTTCAATTTCATGAAAAATATATTTTTGGAGGCTGTGGTTTAAGAAAGAGTGGTGTAGTTGTTGTAAAACCTAGGCTATCTGAATATGTTTATTAAAGACATCCTCATTAATGAAGGAAAACCACTGGCCGGACTCTCCATAGAACCTCCCCATGAGGTTCTCCTCTTTAGTGAAGAACCACTGGTTCGGCTCCCTATATTCTATGTGGGACTTGATGATCTCCACACTCAAATTCTTTCTGTCAGAATTCTATAATACTGCTTTATTCACTATTTTCTGGGGACTAGCTAACAATCATAAATAATTTTTTGCAGGTGACAGCTTTTTTTTCTCTATGAGTAGAATTTCTTTTGGTTCACACTTAAATAGAAGATAGTTTCCCACTATTTGTATAGTTGTGAAAAGAACTAAACATTTCTGAAGAAAAATGAGCAGAGCTGAGAATAAAATAATGAACCCACAAGAAAAAAATAAAATTAGTTATCAGTGAGTACAAAGGAATTTGGGTCTATGCAAGGAGGAGGATTTGAAAAACAAAAACACAAAATGCTCCTTGAATATTTGGAAAATACAAAGTTCTATTAATCATGTTATACTTGCTTAGATCTTCTACTAAGTTGCCTTTGTTTGGATGTGAAATTTTCTAGCAGAAACATTGATATCTGAGCCAGGTTGTGGTGGTGCATTTCAGTACCCAAATACTGATTCAAAGCCAGCCTCATTAATTTAGCAAGACCCTGTTTCAAAATAAAAGCTAAAAAGGATTGGGGGTATAACTCAATGGTAAAATCACTGTGGGTTCAATTCCCAGCACAGAAAGAAAAAGGAAGGAAGGAAGGAAGGAAGGAAGGAAGGAAGGAAGGAAGGAAGGAAGGAAGGAAGAAGGAAGGAAGGAAGGAAGGGAGGGAGGGAGGGAAGGAAAAGTTTTGAGAATATTGCAGAATGTTAAATACACAATTAGATACTACAGCTTAAAAATTACAGTGACTTTTGTATAATACTGTATATGAATACAAGAAGTTCATTGAATAGAAGGAATATGTTTATATTTACATGTCTCAGTGCCTAGTCTAAAACAAAATGGAAGCAGGGCATTCCATCTATAACTCTGTGGTTCATGACAAGTGGCCTGATTTTCTGAATATCTAAAGAACTGTGGTTATAATTTATTTGAAGAAGGCATCAATGAAAAGATGGGGTTTCTTCAAAATAACAAATCCCTTGTCATCATTCTATCTTTTCCTTAGATACACCCACTTTTTTCATTTGAAACTGATCATAGCTATTCTGAGAAATACTTTTTTAATATACTTCTATTGGCACATTGTAATTAAGCATCATGGTAAGGTTCAAAGTGATGCAAGCAAACATACACCCACAGCACTTGGTGTGTTCCCTCTGGATCCCAACCCACACACACCCCTCCCTCCCCACACATGTTAGTGAGCTTGGCAGCAATACTTTCATATGTAAACATAGCATTATTTGAACTGTTTCTTTCATCAAGCCTCCATTTTCCCCTCTCTACCTCCCTCCCCAATCTCTTTCCACTAGTCTATTGATCTTTCTCCTCGTTTATCTGAAGTCTCTTGTTTCCTATTTTCTCTTTGGTTTCCATATATTGAGATAAAACCTTGATTTTCTGAAACTAGATGATCTCACTTAGCATAATATTCTCTAGTTCCATTCATTCTCATGAAGATGACATAATTTTGCTCTTTGTGGCTAAGTAAAACTTCTTTGTGTGTATACACCATATTTTCTTTATCCATTCATCCGGTGACAGACACATGGGTTGGTTCCATAATTTGGCTAATGTTAATTATGCTGCTAGAAAGATGGGTATGTGGGTATCACTATAGTATTCTTACCTTCATTTTTTTGAAAGATACTGAGGAGTGGTATAGTTGGGTCATATGGTGGTTTCATTACCAGTCCTTTGGAGGAATCTTCATAGTGAACACCATAGAGGCTGTACTAATTTACAATCCTACCAACAGTTTACAAGAGCTCCTATTTCCCCACACCCTGGGTGACAGGGTATTCATTAATGTTTTCAGACTTTGTGAGCAACTTGTAGCATGAGGCTTCTGTGTAAGTGTTGACTAAAGAGATTTTTCAGAGACCTCATCAACACTTAACACAGAAGCTTTATGCTATAAGTTATTCACAAAATCTGGAAACATTAATGAATACCATGTCACCAAGGACATCTTAAATCTGTAAAAAATAATTTCTATGTTTTTGAATTATGGATACCCTATGCATGTAAAATGATGTATTTTTAATCCCTTTGGTGAAAATATGGGTAAGAAAACCCACAGATCTGTGTTCAGTATACCCTACTTCAATCTCCATAAAACAAAGTTTGAAACTAATATATTCAACTACATTTTTACTATCCTCTTCACTTCTGTCTTAAAGCATAGTATATACTAAAACAAATTATACTAAGTAATAATTAATGCATTTGCAATTTTATTATGTAAACTATAACTGACTAAATATGCAATAAGATTGTATTCTTCAAAGGCATATAACCAGAGCTTCTTATCCATGTGAGATAATTTGTATTACCTCAAAGAATTAATATATCCCCAACAAAAAACAAATTATGCTGTAGTTAGACTGTACAGTTTTATAATAGGAATGTGTTATTTCATATTAAAACAAAACTTTGAATCATAGAAAGCTATGTAATGAGCAATATTACTTTTATGGTAACTATAAACTGAGAGCTCATATTTGGGAATCCGTGCTTTAGAGGAAGGCGATCAGGTTATCTAGTAATTGCTTAATTGATGTGGTTAATTAGGTGATGCCAACAAAATATTTTTGGTTTCAGGTCTCAGTAACTCTATCACCAATAAAGTAAGACAGGCTTATGGGATAAAAATAAAGAAGGCTAAAAAATGAGGAAGGAAAAAGAGAAAGATTAGGGTGTCTCCCCTCCCCCCACCACCTTCCGTTAAGTCAAATTCTTTGCTCAACTAAGATTTCTCCTTCTTCTTCATCTGATGCACATGATGTACTTTCACAAACATATCAAAGTCAATCACTAAACTGAACTTGAGAAGGAGGGAGGGCGAGGGAGTGAGGCGGAAATTTGGGAAGGGTTAAATGAGAAATGTGTGCATGTATGCCTTTATCAGCTTGTACCTAACAAAGATGTATGATTACAATGCACCAATTAAAAATAAATAAATAAATTTAAAAAAAAGAAAAAGAGAAGAGAAGATTGGTGGGTCAGGGAGAATTAAAGTGTATCAAAGTAGTTAGGGCCTCTAGAATGAGGATGATGGTCACAAATGTTTATGTCCAGATGAGAAGACAAGGTGGATGACAAGAGGAGGCCGAGGAGGGGGTATGAGAGAATCACTCTAATACCAGAGGAAAAACCTTGGTTATTCACATAGATTCACTTGGCAAAATTTCACACTAGCTTACGTTATTATTTATTAAATATTCTTTTTACTTCTTAAAATTTTTCTCTATTATTTCCTAAATACTTGTTCTAAACATAGATTGATTTAAGAATAATTAAGAAATAATATGTGAAAGCAATAGGAAACTGTAGGGACATTTGCAAAGCGATATTTTCCTTTATAATAGTTGTTGAATTCTCAAAGGATCTTGCATTCAGGGTGAATTTTGATTAGATCTTGTGACTGTCTACCTAAACCGGATATGTCACCATGAGGTAAAATCAATGTTATATGCTTGCCTATTCAAACAACCTTCTTTTTCATAGCAAGTTTTGACTTGTCCTTTGAATTAAGAAAGGGCACACAAAAAAAATTAACTAATGGCATGGAAGGCATTGTCAGGAGAAATTTGAAAATGAAATGACTGATATGGACTGAAATATATCACATACATAATTATTGGTAGTGTCAGGAAGGTTATTTGATGCTATGCTCTTATAGTTAAAATTCAATGTTTATTATCCATGTTTATTATAATCTTTTTACACCCCAAATCTCATATCATTTTGATATAAAGGATCCAATAGCATCCTGGGGAATGGTTTTCAACACAGCTAGAGTTTGCTAACACCTGACACTCTGGAATTTTGGCTAATGGAATAGTGACTGGATGCAAGAACACTAAAGAGTAGGCTCTCTATGTCCCCAAATAATTATGCATGAGAGCTGAAAGATGAGTTAGGCTAAATTAGGCAGAGTCAAGGCACAAGACAAGGTCATCATAAATTCTTTTCATGTGCAATTTGGTGTGTCCCTAGCCAGCAAGTCCTGGGTTTAAGATAAGCCATTCCTAACAGATAGAGTCTCACTGTGAAAGCAACTGCCATACTTTCCACATTATAGCACTTGGATACAATGTGATTTAATAGTCAGTCTCCAGCTACAGAACACTCATTTATTTAGAGGGAATGAACAGTTAACTCCCTCAGAGGAGTTTTCTTGCTCATGCTCGTTAGAGGATTGAGTCCTATATTGCACGTGCCTGATAAATTCAAGTTTCTGCAGCTGAGTGCCACTGAGGTTTTGATTGTTTGCTTGTTTTTAATTGAAATCCACTGTGTCGTTCTGGAGTTCCTCAAGCTGATGGTGAGGGCTCCCAAGACTATTTGCAATTTGCACAGGCTGTCTGTTCACTAGATATCATGGCTCCATACATGTAGTACGAGGGATACATCAGTTGAAGACTTCTCGATTCACAAGGAAATTAGCTCCGGGAGGCCAATGGCAACCATTCTGGACTTGAATACAGAAGTAGCGTATCAGAAGCATACACACCAATAGTCCACTGCCCATCTTTATGGCTTTTCAATTTTCCTTGATATATCCCAGTCTAATGCTTACTAATACATTGTTAGTGATGTGTTTCCTGATCATTTCATACTGTCCTTTTTGTCCCAATCTCCATAGTACCATGCTTAATATTAAACATAGCACTTCATGGCACAGCAAAAACATCCTGAAATTTGTATCCCCTTGGGTTTAACCTTCTTGCCACACTGCAACCTCATATAGCCATTACGTTATTACACTTCTATACAAGGTGGTCACCTAAAGAACAATTTTTTCAAAATCAGTGTTTACCTGCAGAATAGTTAATTTACTTACAAGAAATGAATAATTAACACCTTTAGAGATGTTTACTTGCCCAGGCTTGTTAGAGGATCTAATTATATATGTGCCTTTTAAATTCAAACCCTACTTTGAATTCTATATTTTTCTATCAATCTCACACTGTATTTGGTTTTATGAAATTTCAGATTTAAAGGGCTTGAATTTCAAGTGATATTTTTGTTAAAATATTGAAAAATATCTCAGAAAGTTAAGAATAAATTTATAATTTAAAGATATATATTTCTTCAGGTTTGGTATTTTATTGTTTTTATAAGGTAATATATATACATAATAAGAAAAATATATAATAACAGAAAAGTCTAGTCTCTTCACACAAATTTCTTCCTCTGAATCCCATTCTTTAGAAATTCACATTTTCAGTTTTAGGTCTTCTAATAATTCTAAAAAAAATATTTTTATATCTATATTTCTTGGTGTATTAGGCAGAATTCCCCTGAGAAACAGAACAAATAGGCTATATACATACCTGTGTGTGTATATATATATATATATGGAGAGAGAGAGAGAAAATAAGAAATTGACTCATGACGTTTTTTTGTTTGTTTCTTTCCTTTTTTTGTTTTTCATTCTTTGGTGTGTGTGTGTGTGTGTGTGTGTGTGTGTGTGTGTGTGTTATACTGGGGATTGAAACCCAGGGGCATTCTAACTCCAAGCTACACATTCAGCTCTTTTTAGTTTTTGTTTTGAAACAGGATTTTGCCAGCTTCCTGAAAGTCTCGCTATGTTGCTGAGGCTGGTCTGGAACCTGCTATCCTCCTGTCTCAGCCTCCCAAGTACTAGGATTACTGGTATTCACCACCATGCCCAGCTGCCTTATACAATTATGAAGGCTGATGAGTCCCAAAATCTGCATGTGAGTTGGGAAGCTGTAAGCCCAGAAGAACTGATATTTTATATTTCTACTCTGAAGGCCAACAGGCTTGAAATCTAGGACAAGCCAGAGATTCCGTTTGAGTTCAAAAACAGGAAAATGCGTGTTCCATCAAAGGCCATGAGGCAAGAAGAATTCTCTTTCTCTGGGGCATGTCAACCCTTTTGTTCTTTTCAGGCCTTCAACTTATGAGGCGAGACCCATTCACATTTGGGAGGGCAATCTGTTCTTTTCAGTTTACAAATTGAAATGTTCATCTCATGCGAAGACACCTTCACACATGGGCACAGCGCAATTTGAACTGTTTCTTTCATCAGTTCTTCCTTCTTCTCCCCCTCCCCTCTATCTCTCTCCCCCATTACTTTCCACTATTCTATTGTTTTCATTCCTTGATTATCTAACATTCCTTTTGTTTCCTATTTTCTCTCTTTCTTCCACATATAAGAGAAAAAAAAATAACCCTCAATATTCTGAGACTGGTTGAATTCACTTACATAATATTATCTAGTTCCACCCATTTTCCTGCAAATGACACAGTTTTGTTCTTCATTATGGCTAAGTATATTCCATTGCATATATATCACATTTTTATTTTCCATTCATCTGTTGATGAGCACCTAGGTTGTTTCCATAATTTGGCTATTGTGAATTGTGCTATTAGAAACGTGGATCTGCATGTATCACTATAGTATTCTGACTTTTTTTTTTACACTGAGGAGGTATATATCTGGTTCATATGGTAGTTCTATTTTTTGAGAAACCTCAATACTGATCTTCCTAGTGGTTGTGCTAATTTGCAGTCCTACTGACAGTGTTTAAGAGTTGCTTTTTTCCCATATCCTTATTTCTTCTCTTCTACTCTCCTCTTTTCTGGATGTGTGGTAGACTTTAAAGATTAATACTTATTTTCTCTTAAACCTGACATTGTATTTTTGACCTTTCTTTTTATACTCCAAAAAACTCATTGACTTTATTTTCCAAACTGTATACTGATTGAGGGGAGGGGTATCAAAATGTTTAAATTTCAAGAATCTTTTGTTAATCTCTAATTGATCTTTTCTCATAGAAGTAGTTTCTATTTTATGAGTATATTGTTTTCACAAATTACTATTATTATTATTATTATTATTATTATTATTATTATTATTTTTGTGGTACTGGAGATTGAACCAGGGGCAATCTACCTCTGAGCTACACCCCCAGCCCTATTTTTTATTCTTTATTTTGAAACAGGGCCTCACTAAGTAGCTGAGGCTGGCCATGATCTCGGATTCTCTAGTCTCAGCCTCTCAAGTACTGGGACTACAAGTGTGCGCCACAAAGCCCAACTCACAAATTCTTTAAAAGTTATAAAAACTGCAAGAAGTGTTTTTGTTGTTTGGTTGGTTTGATGGTGGGTTTTCAGCTCCCTGAATTACTTCTGTCTTATTGGTTTTATTTTTCTCTTTTCTCCATCTTAACGATTCCTTTTTGTGTTGTTTGTATTTCTTAAATATATAGCAATGCTTAGGTATTGGTTCATATTTTAAAATGAAAGTCAATACTGGTTAATATAGAAGATAGCATAGCTTTATTCTGCTTTAGTTGAAATTTATTTTTCCAAACATGCTTCTTACCTTAATGGAAGTTAACTAACTAGTATATGGAAGGTAAATAACTAATATAGGCAGATAGAAATACACAAAGAACTTTGTAAATTTAAAGGAATATGATTTGGTTTCCCACTACTTTATATCTGCCAAGAATACAATTCTTAATTTTTATGCTATGCAACTATTCAAAGAATCCCAAGCCCTAAATCTTCAAAAAGTAAGCAATAGGGTCGGGCATGGTGGCGCATGCTTATAATCCCAGTACTTGGGAGGCTGAGATTGGAGGATCCGGGTTTGCAGCCAGCCTCAGCTACTTAGTGAGGCCCTCTGCAACTTAGTGAGACCCTGTTTCAAAATAAAGAATAAAAAATAGGACTGGGGGTGGAGCTCAGTGGAAGAATGCCTCGGGTTCAATCCTCAGTACTTAAAAAAAAAAAAAAGTAAGCAATAAATACACATGTGGATGTGCACATGCACACACACACACACACACACACACACACACACACATGAAGCAGAGAAGCTTGAGAAAGAAAGGATACAGAATCCAATTATGAGAAAAATATGCACTCTATCCCCTAATTTTTTCTTAAACTGAGGACAATATCAAAAGGCTACTTCTTTGTTAACATGGAAGTTCTTTAGTCACCTTATTATTTTTCATTATTGCTATTATCATCTCTCCATTCCATTTAGTTCACCCATTATTATAGATATCACTGTTAAGCTAGACTTTTGGCTAAAATTAGCATAAGTTTCAAACATAACTTGCAGTCAAGATTCTCATACACAGCAAAACTCTCTCTCAAAATTGACGGGGATATAAAAACCTTCCATGACAAACAGAAACTGAAAGCATTTATGTCTTCCAAACAAGCACTAGAGAAACTACTTAAAGAGATTAACTACAAAGAAGAACTAATGAGTAAACGTCAGAACCAGAGAAACAATAATTTCCAGGAAGCAAACAGCTAAGCAAAGAAGAATAAACACCACTGAAAACAGAAGTCAAAACTCAAAATGTTAGGAATTAAAAATCATCTCTCAATAATCACATTGAATATAACTGGCCTCAACTCCCCAATAAAAAGACAAGACGTGGCAAAATGGATCAAAACCAGAATCCATCTATATGCTGCCTGCAAGAAACACATCTTACAAGCAAAGATGCCCACAAACTAAAGGTGAAGGGCAGGAGTAAGGTAATCCATGCCAATGGCACCCGAAGACAAGCAGGAGTAGCAACCATGATATCAGATAAACTAGACTTCAAGCCTAAGCTTATCAGAAGAGACAAAGCAGGTCATTTTTTACTAGTAAAAGGAACAATCCAGCAAGAGGAAATGACATTTATCAACATCTATGCCCCAAACATAGGTGCAGCCACTTTCATAAAACATACTCTGTATGATATAAAGACACACATAGATCCCAATACACTAATACTAGGAGACTTCAATACTCCTCTCACATCTTTGGACTGATCTTCTAAACAAAAGGTCAGTAGGGACGCCTCAGATCTAAAGAATACCATAAACCAAATGGACCTATTAGACACATATAGACTCTTTCACCCAACTACAGCTGAATTCACATTTTTTTCAGCTGCACATGGAACCTTCTCCAAAATAGACCACATTCTGGGCCACAAAGAGAACACTGGCAAATTCAAAAAATGTAACATAATTCCCTGCATCTTTTCAGACCACAATGGAGTGAAACTAGAAATCAATTCTAAGATGACCCAAAGTAACTGAGTAAGCACATGGAGACTGAACACCACACTGCTGAATGAGGATTGGGTCATAGAAGAAGCAAGGGGAGAAATTTAAAAATTCCTAGAAACCAATGAAAACAGAGACATGACATATCAAAATCTCTGGGACACTTTGAAGGCAGTACTAAGAGGAAAATTTATGGCACTGAGTGCCCACATAAGAAGAACAGAAAATGACCAAATAAATAACCTAATGACACAGTTCAAAGCACTCAAAAAACAAGAAGAGTCCAAACCCAAAGCTAGTAGAAGACAAGAAATTATGAAAATCAGACAGAAATTAATAAAGTAGTGAACAAAAAGATAATACAGAAAATCAACAAAACCAAAAGCTGGTTTCTTGAAAAAATAGACAAGATAGCCGGGCGTAGTGGCGCACGCTTGTAATCCCAGCATTCGGGAGGCTGAGACCGGAGGATCCGGGTTCGCGGCCAGCCTCAGCTACCTAGTGAGGCACTCCGCAACTTAGTGAGACTCGGTTTCAAAATAGAGAATAAAAAATAGGGCTGGGGGTATAGCTCGGAGGTAGAATGCCCCTGAGTTCCATTCCCAGTACCGCCAAAAAAAAAAAAAAAAAAATAGACAAGATAGATAAGACATTGGCCAACCTAACCAAAAGAAAGATAGAATCAACCCAAATTACTAAAATAAGAGATGAAAAGGTGATATTACCACTGACAGTATGGAAATACAGAGGATCATCAGAAACTATTTTGAAAAACTATACTCCAACAAAATGGAAAATCTAGAAGAAATTGATAAATTTCTAGACATATATAACCTCCTTAAATTGAGTCAAGAAGATATAGAAAACTTAAACCGACCAATAGCAACCAAAGAGATAGAAACAGCAATAAAGAGTTTACCATCAAACAAACGCCCAGGGCCAGATGGTTTTCCAAGTGAATTTTATAGAACATTCATAGAAGAGCTAATTCCAATTCTCCTCAAACTATTCCGTGAAATAGAAAGAAATGGGACCCTCCCAAACACATTCTATGAAGCCAACATCACATTAATACCAAAGCCAAATAAAGACAGCTCAAGAAAAGAAAACTATAGGCCTATATCATTGATTAACTTAGGTGCAAAACTGCTAAACAAGATATTAGCAATGCACATTCAAAACCTCATCGAGAAAATTATACACCATTACCAAGTTGGGTTTATATCAGGGATACAAGGCTGGTTCAACATATGAAAAACAATCCATGTAATTCACCACATAAACAGACTCAAAGACAAAAATCACATGATCATCTCAATTGTTGCTGAAAAAGCATTTGACAAGATCCAACACCCATTCCTGCTAAAAGCACTTCAGAGAATCGGAATAGAAGGAATGTACCTCAACATCATAAAGGCAATATACAATAGGCCCACAGCCAACATCATATTAAATGGAGAGAAACTACAAGAGTTCCCACTAAAAACAGGAACAAGACAAAGATGTCCATTATCACCTCTTCTGTTCAACATAGTACTTGAGACTCTAGCCAGAGCAATAAGGCAAGAGAAAGAAATCAAAGTGGTAAAAATAGGGAAAGAAGAACTAAAACTATCCCTTTTTGCAGATGACATGATACTATACTTAGAAGACCCAACAAATTCAAACAAAAAACTTATAGAACTGATCAACAAGTTCAGCAGTGCCTGGATACAAAATCAATCTTAAAAAATTAGAAGTTTTTCTGTATGCCAACCATAAATCCACTGAAAAAGAAATCCAGAAAACAATTCCACTCACAATAGCACCCCGAAACATAAAATACTTAGGGATAAACCTAACCAAGGAGGTAAAAGACTTCTATAAGGAAGACTAGGAAAAGTTGAAGAAAGAAATCAATGAAGACCTTAGAAGATGGAAAGATCTACCATGCTCTTGGATAGGCAGAATAAATATCATCAAAATGGCCATCATCCCAAAAGTGATCTACAGATTCAATGCAATACCCATGAAATTACCAAGGTCGCTCCTCACAGACATAGAAAAATCAGTTCTTCAATTCATCTGGAACAACAAAAAGCCCAGAATAGCCAAAGTAGTTCTTAGCAACAAGAACCATGCAGGAGGGATCACTATACTTGACTTCAAACTCTACTACAAAGCCACAGTAATAAAAACCTCATGGTACTGTCACAAAAACAGATAAATAGACCAATGGAGCATAATAGAAGACTCAGAAATAGACCCACATGCTTACAGTCAACTGATTTTTGACAAAGGAGTCAAAAATATACACTGGAAAAAAGATAACTTCTTTAACAAATGGTGTTGGCAAACCTGGTTAACAATATGCAGGAAAATGGAAATAAACCCCACTTTCTCATTCTGCACAAGAGTCAACTCAAGGTGGACCAAAGACCTGGATGTTAGGCCAGAGACCTTGCAGCTACTTGAAGAGGGCATAGAACCAACACTTGAACACATAGGCACAGGTAAAAACTTTCTCAACAAGACCCCAAAAGCACAAGCAACTCAAAGGAAGATCAATACATGGGATTGCATTAAACTGAAGAGCTTCTGTGCAGCAAAGGAAACTATCATGAACCTCAACAGAGAGCCCACAGAGTGGGAGAAAATTTTTGCCAGCTACTCTTCTGATAGAGGTCTAATATCTAGGATATACAGAGAACTCAAGAAACTCACAGCTAAGAAAACAAATAACTCAATCAAAAAATGGGCAAAGGATCTAAATAGACACTTCACAAAAGAAGAAATACAAATGGCCAATAAATGTATGAGGAAATGTTCTACATCGTTAGCAATCAGAGAGATGCAAATCAAAACTACCTTGAGATTTCACCTAACTCCAATCACAATGGCAATCATAAAAAACAGGGACAACAAGAAATTCTGGTGAGGGTGTGGAGAAGTGGGACCCTAATTCATTGTTGTTGGGATTGTAAATTAGTGCAACCACTTATGGAGGGTCCTCAGATGAATAGGAATGAGCCTACCATATAATCGAGCAATACCACTTCTGGGTATCTACCTAAAAGAATGGAAACCAAACTATCAGACCGACGCATGTGTATCTATGTTTATAGCTGCACAAGTCACAATTGCCAAACTATGGAAGCAGCCAAGATGTCCATGGACACATGGATGGATTACAAAACTATGGGATATGTACACAATGGAATTTTACTCAGCCATAAAGAAGAACAAAATCATGTTCTTTGCTGTGAAATGGATGCAACTGGAAAACATTATGTTAAGTGAGATTAGTCAGTCACAAAGAGTAAAAAAGCATATGTTCTCCCTAATATGCGGAATCTAGGGAGAAGATGGGGCATAATAGGGACTCCAGATGAAAAGGGAAAAACCCTCAATAAGCAAAGAAGTTGACTTAACTGAAGAGGATGGACGGGGTTGGGGTGTGGGGGGACACTCTAATGCACATGATGTACTTTTACAAATATATCAAGGTCAATCACTAAACTGAACTTGAGAAGGAGGGAGGGTGAGGGAGTGGGGTGGGAATTGGGGAAGGGGTTAAATGAGAAATGTATGCATATATGCCTTTATCAGCTTGTACCTAACAAAGATGTATGTTTACAATGCACTAATTATAATAAAAAATAAATTAATTTTAAAAAAGAAAACAGTTCAAATAATGTTATGTACATACACAAAATTATCAATGCCAATCTCAGTAACAAGTAAGGAGAAGGGGAGAGAGTAGGGTAGGATGTGGAAGGAAACATACCAAGTACTGTGTGCATGTATGTTCCTATCATTTTGAACCTCATTATGATGTACAATTACAATACACTAATAAAGTAAAAAAAAAAAAAAAAGATGAGGATTGTCACCACAGAATAATACTTTAGAATGTACAGCCTCTCCATCTTAAAGTAAAAGGAAATATCTAATTTTTTTGTCCATTGGATCTCAAGATAAAGGCTCTACATACATTCATTTCTTACCATCTAATTTGCTGAGAGAAAAAAAGCATCTTGCGAACAACTTAGGGTACATTGGGGATTGCTAGAATGTAGTCAACTATAGCAAGGACAAGGACTGCCTCTAGGAAAGAGCAGAGAAGAAAGAAATTACTTCCAATTATTAGAACCTGTGAGGGCTGTGGGGTTAGGGAGCATCTGAGTTGTACTTTAAACCTCAGATTGGAGCTTTTTAAAGAGAGAAAAATGGTAGCAGGTAAACTTAGAGCATATTTGGAAATAATTAGAAGTCTGTTTGACTCCAGCAGAGACCATATTGAGAAAATGAAAGGGCATACAGTTGGAAAGGTACATCATATTAGAAAGCATAATTTCTACTCCTTCCATGTATTGAGAGTTTTCTAGGTGCTATGCATTTATGCACTAGCTCATTTAATCTTCACCAAAATTATAGGAAGCTGGTCTAATTGCACCCATTTTGCAAAAGTACAAACTGAACCTCAGAGCAACTATGTAACTTGTTCTAGGTACCCACCAACTAAGGGCTCAGCACAGATGCAAATTAGAGAAAAGAAAACAAAGGAAAAGAGTTTTAAATCTGGTACAACTATCCACTAAAGACATCAACTGGAGGGCTTGAATTCAGATGCAAATGTGCAAAGTTTGGCAAAGGTAGAATATAGAGGGCTTGGTGAGTGATTCAATGAAGGAATTAAGAAGGGAAGCAAAAGAAGATTAAGGAGAAATAATATCTAAATGAGATTGAGAATGTCAAAGCATACTGCATGTGTGTGTATGTAGTATGTGTGAACATATTCACACCAAGAGACATTATTCTGCAAATCTATAGAGTGTCATTTAGTAAGGAAAAATGGAGCCTAGTCTCTATAGAAGTAGAATCTTTGTTCCATAGCTTTGCCAAGTCTGGAAACTTATCTATAGAAATAAGTACATATAACAAAAATTAATTACATTGTTGGTCTATAACATAGATAGAAGCTCTTATCTCACTACCCACAATATTGCCTGCTAGCCAAGTAGTTTTTAGTACCATTAACAAATTTCTTCCTTAAGGACTTGTTTGCACATTTTATATTTAATCAAAAAGTCATCCATTCAAATATTTCAAAGAAAGACATTGTTCATTGTGTTGGAAGCTCTGCAGGAAATAGTCAAGGTACTATGGGAGGGTATAGGAACAGTTGAAATGCATTAGTATTGTGATATTTCTCTGAGGGGCATTGCTTCTGAACTAAGATTTAAAATATACGATGCAGGCTGCCGTGTGATGAGAGGAGGAAAGCATCCCAGGCAGAAGAAAGCACATGCTTATCCTTAGTAGGAATAAAAAAAAGTCCTTGAACATATGTGTCTGGAGTAGGTCGGGAAGCTATCATTGGAATGGCAGCTCTGGAGTATGCCATGGAGGCCTTCGACAATAGTTACTCGCTTTGCCCCTCTCTCTCTTGAACCTCAACATGCAGCTATGCCTTTAAACCATATAGTTCTCTGGGTCTTTTTTCTTTCTTTTGATTTCTGCCTGTTGACTCCAGTGCATTGTCTCAGGCTTTGAACTTTTCTAGGTCTCCTGGTATGCTCCAGTAATTCAGGCTCTGTGCTACATAGCTTATGATCAGCTCAACATCACCTCCATCTTCTAACATTTTCTCTGCATTGCAGAGAAAAAACAAGAAACCACATTTCCCCAAATCTCTTCTTTTTGTGTTCCAAATTAGATCTGTCATGATCTAAGACTTGAGAAAGGAGAGGCCATTACTCTCCAGAGGGAAGAGGAGATGGAGATTTGCAGGCAGGCTCTGATAAGATCCTGAATGTACAAGCTTCCAAGTTTCATGCTATGATTTTCAGTGACAGTTTCCTTAACCTTGCTCTCCCAGCTCCTCTTACAGTTGTATGACCTTCAAATTCCTCACCCTAAATTTCCTAACTTATACCAAGACCTACGAAGAGCCATCCTATCTGGGGTATAGTGAGTGGCTTTTACATTTGGTACCAGGAAAAAAAACTTCAAAAGATAGGATCTGGAATCGATTCTATGAACCAATTAAATTTGAAGGCAGTAATAATTTCAATGTCCATTTAAACAGTGGCATAATGATAGTTCATGGCATGTATGGTTAGAGTCAATTATTATTGCCTGGATCCAGTGCTTAAGAGTAGAGTTCTTGGGAAACAAATATATTAATCTGAAGGCCCTGAATGAAATCTGACTCAGTGGGTTGGCTTGAGTGTCTAAAGTGTTTCTATCAGTTCATCTATTTCACTGAAATGTGGACTCAGCATTGGCCTACAGTAAAGGAAATTCGGGTATGAGAATTGTATATTGATATAATATCATATGCTTTAGAGGAAGAAATCCAATGACCTACGGGATTTGAGAGGAAGTTATTATCTAAGACCTCACCACTCCCTCAATATGTCACGGTGAGGATCCAAGGGACATTCCCTTCCCTAAGCATTACCGATGCAGTTAAACCATCCTTTCTTCTCAAACCCTACTCCCTTGACCACTATGACACTATGTTCTCCTGATCATTCCTTCCTTGGATCTATTCTTTATTCCCTAATTCTATACCTTCTCTCTTGATATCATCTATACGCACAGTCTTCTGTACAAATCATGCACTACTGACTTCTGATCAATGCCATGCCTCAGATCTCTCTTCTGCGCTTCAGCCACATGTTGCTATTGAAGTTATCTTTTTCAATGGTTTTCAAGTATTCTCATTCCAAGAACCATTTATAATTTTAAAGATTAAAAATCTCAAAGATCCGTTGCTTATGTAGGTTGTATCTATAGATATTTACTACATTAGAGAATTCAAATGACAAAAATTTCAGAATCTATTTTAAAATACTGTATTTTATTAAATGTTTGATAAATATTGATTCACTAGAAAACTATGATGAACCCACTGTATACTAGCATAAATAATGTGTTTTTATTTTAAGTTGTATTTTCAAGAATAAAAATAATGGGGAGAATAGCATTGTTTTACATTTTAGCAACTTTTTTATGTCTTTCTTAATGGAAGACATCTGGAGACTTGTATCTGCTAACTTAAGTTATTGTGATATGTTTTGTTGTTGTTGCTATTGACACACAAGAAGAAAATTCAGCCTCACACAAATACGTAGGTGTAAAAGGTAGAAGCAGATTTTTCAGAAAATTATGAATATTCTCAAAACCGAACTAGCAGTAGGCCCTTAAAAGCAAGCTACAACGTGAAATCTGAAATCATCTCAAAATTTTTAATAATCTCTCACACTAAAATCCATTGCTCTCAGAATGTAGAAAATTGGAAAGTTACTTCCAATTTAATAAGAAAATTATATAAACTATAAAATAATGACTTTCTTATCCTATTAGGTAGCTAAGTTTATAAGGCAACCAAAGAAACTAAATTCCAAATAGAGATAGTCTCTCTGAGAGAGAAGAGATAAGTATCTTACCTGTGGCAAAGGATAGGAATAAGAGACAACTGCTAAACAAATACATAAGAAGAAATTGACTAAATGTTTAATTATAAAAGGCCAAATATGAGCAAACATGCTAGTCTGTAGTAGTTGGGTAGTTTGCACTGATTTATGAATGCTTTTCCTTGGATTTCCTCTAGGTATTCAACCAAAAAGAATAGGGCAGGATAGGAAACAAGAAAAAAAACAAACTCTATGACATGAGACTTCATAATATGGTCAGATGCTGCTGAGAAAAAAGACATAAATTCCTTCTGGTTTCCCTGGACCTGTCTTTTCTAAGGGACAAAATGATTAAGCAGATAACGATGAGGCAGCAATGACTATACCACCCAGAGAATAGTCAATAATCTATTGAATATGGGAAAAGGTTAAAAAGAAAATCCCTCAACACTGAGGAAGGGAAGAAAACCATCCTGGTTCCAGGAATCTAGATCAGTAACAAGTGGTAGTCTTCTACTACTGATTTTGGGAAGGAAATTCCCATCTAATACAAACCATATGTCCTAAACTGCAGTTAGTTATGACAGAACAGAAGAACAGGAATGACAAGAAAGCCCACCTCTAAAGCCCAGATACACAAGCCCTGCCTAAGAGTGATTCTGGAGTAGGACACTAGCAAACCCATCATCACCACCACAAACCACACATCAAAGCACCAGCAAGAGCATGGAGAAGACTCTTCTCTGGTATAGGCATGCAAAAATGTCTAAAAGTTGAAGGTAGAGCTCAAACAGAAAAACATACTGGCACCCTCACTGAGCTAAAGGCAAAAGTAGCTGAATACTAGGGAATGTGAAGTCTGAGGTACACTGAGGAAAGCAAGAGTAACATCAAACACTAAACAGCTCAGCTCCTAACTAAACATGATTCAAGCCATCACATTGAGAGTGCTATGGAAAAGATGACATGCATATTTCCAGGCACAAATACTATTCATCTTTGTCTCTACTGCCCCACACATAATATCTAGCATTTAATTAAAAATTGCAGGACATACAAAAACACAAGAAAAAGATGTCAAGAGATAAGGAGTGACATTAGCAAAATTGTACATAGGCAACCCCAGACACTCTTTCCTCCCATGAAGACAGTAGTTCAACAACAACACATGAACAAGTTTTCCTTGTAATGATCCAGAAACCAGTTAAGAGTCTCTTGTAGCCCAAGTGAGCATGAAACCAGGCACATCAAAGCCAGCAGAGAAATTCACAACATCTTCTCAACTTAATCACTCCTCCTAGTACAGCAGCACATAATTAGGAGGAAACTCATTTCTCATTTTCTTCCTGGAGAAGGAAAGAGAAAACTGAGATGCACACTCAACATTCTGACTTGTTAAGGAGGGTGCTTGAAGGACTGGCTTTTGTCTCACCTGTCATGATGGAGTACTGACTAGATTCAGCAGAGTCCAGATGCCTGGAGCCTCTGAGAACAAAAGAGAGCTGGGCAACTTGCTATTCCTTCAGAGGGCCTGTAGTATAGCAGACAAAAGTCAATACAGTTCTGATAAATGATCTCTCCCTAAGAAGGGAAAAATGTAAAATAGAGAAGGTATCCAACATTGTATCTTTTCAGGGAACTGCCCAAGGAACCAGTTTCTATCAAACCATTTCAGAGAAAATATGGAACTTGGCATACTCTAGATGCTTTGTGTTACTGAGAATAAAATAAGATTTAGGTGACATGCTACTATTTTGGAGGACTCACAGGACAACATAAGACACCAGAGGAAAAAGAGATTATAAATTCAGGAAGGAAGGAAGGAAGGAAGGAAGGAAGGAAGGAAGGAAGGAAGGAAGGAAGGAAGAGAATTTCTCTAATTAGGAATTGGCACATACAAGTCCAGGATAGACACATTCACAGAACTGATCTGAGAGGCACCAGAATCTCTAGCAATGCTGATTGGTAAAATTCTTTTCCTATATGAAGCCAGTCTGTAAAAACTGGAAAGGAAGAATAAGTTTCTAAATGCATAAATATTAACAAGGAAATCACAGGGAGAACAACAAATAGGGGAAGTAACCCCATCAGTCTAACAAAATGAGTCTTCAGAAATTGACCCTAAAGAAAAGGATGTATAAGAATTAGCTGACAGTTGGGTGTGGTGGTGCATGCTTGTAAACCCAGTACTTTGGAGGCTGAGACAGGAGGATCTGAGTTCGAGACTAGCCTCAGCTACTTAGTGAGGCCCTCCGCAACTTAGTGAGACCCTGTTTCAAAAGAATAAGAACTATGGCTGGAGATGTAGCTCCACAGTATAATGCCTGCCCCTGGGTTCAATCCCCAGAACCGCAAAAAAAAAAAAAAAAAAAAAAAAAGAATTAGCTGACAAAATATTGAAAATAAATGCGACCTAACTGAAGTTGATGGGGGTGGGGGGGAGGGAAACTTCCTAAACTCCCTAATGTGCATAATATACATTCACAAATATATCACAGTCAATCACTAAGCTGAACATGAGAAGGAGAGAGGGGGCAGAGAATAGGGTGTGAATTGGGGAAGGGCTAAATGAGTAATGTGTGTATGAATGACTCTACCAGCTTGTGCCTCACAAAGATGTATGACTACAATGCAACAATTAAAAAATAAATTAAAAAGATGCTCAGTGAGCTCAGAAATATTACCCATGAACAAAATGAGATTATCACCAATGAGATACAACATGTAGGAAAGAATCAAACAGAAATTTTGAAGCTGAATAATGTAATATACCAGCTGAAATTTTTACTAAAAGGGTTCAACAGACTTACTCAAATAGTAGAAAGACTGAAGAAACCTGAAAACAGGTTATTTGAAATCATGCAGTCAGAAGAGAAAAAAAAAGAATTGAAAAAGATGAGAAACTTATGGGATAACATCAAAGAAATATGTGCAGCATAGGATTGTCAGTAGAAAAGAGAAAAAGGACAGAAAGCTTATCTTAAAAATAATGACAGAAAATTTCTCAACCCTAGGGAAGAAATGGATATCCTTATTCAAAAGATTGAATGAATTCTAAATAACATAAAATTTAAAAGTCTGCATTGATATAGAGCATAATAAATTATCAAAAATTAAGGTAAAAGAGAAAATTTTAAAAGCAGCAACAAAAAAGTGACTTGTGACATACAAATGAACATTCATAAGATTATCAGCAGATTTCCCAACAGAATCTTTGGAAACCAGAAGGGAGTGGAATGATATATTCAAAGTTCTGAAATAAGATAAAAACTATTAAAACAGTTCTGCAAGGAAAAAAATACCTGCCAATCGATGTATGTATGTTTTAGTTAGGTTCTGTGGTAACCATAAAGAAAATAATTATAGAATGTATGAAAAGAAAATGAGAAAGAAAGAAAAGCATGTCATCACAGAAAATCAAAGAAACACCAAGGAAGAGAGAAACCTAGGCAAAAGGGCTACAAGACAGAAAACAATAAAATATTATCCTTGCTTATAAATAATTCATTAAATGTAAATGGATTAACTGCAGTCAAACTGAGAGGAAGTTTAATGGATTTTAAAAAGAAAAAAGCAAGACCCAACTTCATGCTCTCTACAAGATACTCACTTTAGGTTTAAGAACACACATTGGCTAAAAGTGCAAGTATTAAAAAAAGGAAAGAAATAAATTCTAAGCAAATGTTAACCAAAAGAGTAGAACTGGCCAAATTTATATAAGACTCAAGTAAAAAACATTCACAAGACACACCATATCAACAGAACAAAGAATAAAAGCCACTGATCATCTCAATAGATGCAGAAGATGCTTTTAACAAAAATCAATACCCATTTCTGATTCTAAAGTGGGCACACACTTGCTATACCAGTACTTGGGAGGCTGAAACAGGAGGATTGGAGGTTTGAGGACAGCCTCAGCAAATAGTGAGACTCTCATCAACCTAATGAGATCCTGTTTCAAAATTAAAAGTTAAAAAAAAATAATAAGGCTGGGGGGTGTAGCTCAGAGGTAGAATGCTCCTGGGTTCAACACACACAAAAAGAAAATTCTATAAACTAGTAACAAAAGATAATTACCTCAACATAATAAAGGCCATATGTGAAAAGCCTACGACTAATGCTATAATCAATTACTCAATAGTAAAAACCTAAGATTTGTTTCTAATAAGATCAGGATCAAAGTAAGGATGCCCAGTCTTCCCACTTCTATTCAACATAGTACTGGAAGTATTAGCCAGAGCAATTAGGCAAGGGAAAAAAAGTAGTACAAGTCAGAAGGAAGAAGTAAAATTGTCTTTATTTGTACATGGCATAAAAATATATTTAGAAAACACTACAGAATCCATAAGTAGAACCTGTTTGAATTAATAAACAAATTTAGTGGGGCTTCAAAATACAAAATCAACACATAAAAATCAATTATGTTTTCATATGCTAACTGAACTCTATGAAAAGAAAATTACAAAAACAATTTCATTTACAATAGCATCAAAAAGAATAAGATACTTAAGAATTAACTTAACCAAGAAAGAAAAATATTTGTACGCTGAAAATTACAAAATTATGAAAGAAATTAAGGAGACACAAACAGAAAGATACACATGTTTATGAATTAGAAGACTTAATATTATTAAAATGTCCACACTACCTAAACCAATCTACAGAGTCAATGGAATCCCTGTCAAAATCCCAATGGAATTTTTCACAGAAATAAGAAAGAGCGATGTTAAAAATTTTAGTACTTTTTTTGGTGCTTTATAGTCTCACATCACATTGTAAATAGTGACAGTGACATACATACACACAGCACTTGATGAGCTTTCCCCCCATTCTTCCTCATTCACCCCCTTCCCCATACAGGATATTGATATTGACATTGGTATTCTCACATATGCATGTAATGTCAATGGAAGTGATTCCTTCATTGATACTCCCCCCCTTCCTCCTTTCCTTAGATCACCTCCCTAGCTCCACTGAATTTTCTCCTCTATTATCTGAAGTCCCTCTTGTATCCTTATTACTCTCTAGCATTCACATATGAGAGAAAACATACGACCCTTCACTTCCTGTGACTGGCTAATCTCACTTAGCATAATGTTTACTGGATCCAGCCATTTTGCTGCAAATGACATTATTTTATTCTTCTTGATTACTAAGTAGAATTCCATTGTGTATATATCCAATTTTATAATTCACTTATCTATTGATGGAGACCTAAGTTGTTTCCATAATTTGTCTATTGTGAATTATGCTGCAATAATCATGGATATGCATATATTACTATGATTTTCTGATTTCAGTCCTTTTGGAAAGATATCCAGGAATGGTATAGCTGGATCATATGATGGATCCATTCCCAATTTTCTGAGGAATCTCCACACTGATCTCCATAGGGGATGTATGAATTTGCAATCCCACCAGCAGTATAGAAGAGTTCCTATTTCCCTACATCCTTGCCAGCATTTGTTGCGCTTTTACTTCTCGATGATTGCCATTCTGATTGGTGTTAGATGGAATCTCAGTATAGTTTTGATTTGCATCTCCCTGATTGTTAATGATGTTGAACATTTTACCAGCAAATTTAAAAAAATGTAATATAATCCCCTACATCTTTCAGATCATAATGGAAAGTAGAAGTCAACAATAGAAAATCCAAAAGAAATTATATAAATACAAGTAGACTGAATGAGGACTAAATCAGAGAAGAAATAATAGGAAAAATAAAAAACCTCCTATAATTAAATGAAAATAGAGACACAATCTGGGATAATTTGATGGCAGTTTTAAGAGAAAAATTTATAGCACTGAATGTCCACATAAGAAAAATAGAAAGCCACCAAATAAGCTGATGACACACCTCAAGAACCTAGAAAAACAAGAAGATTCTAATCCCAAAGCCAGTAGAAGGCAGAAGATAATTAAAATCAGAGCATAAATCAATGAACTAGAGAACAAAAAATATTATAAAAGATCAATTATCAATAGAAAGTTGGTTCTTTGACAAGATTGATAAACATTTAGCCAACCTAACTAAAAGAGAGAATAAACCTAAATTTGTTTTAAATGAGAAATTAAAAAGGTGACATCACCACAGATGGTGAGTAAATCCAGATTATCAGAAAGTATTCTGAAAATTTATACTCCAATAAACTAGAAAACAGATGAAATCAACAGATCATTAGACACATACCACCTACCTAAATTGAACAAAGAAAATATAGAAAACCTACACTGACCAATAGCAAGCAAAGAGATGGAAACAGCAATAAAAAGCCATCAGTCAAATAAAAGCCCAGGTCCTGACAGATTTCCAGTTGAATTCTACAAAACCTTTACAAAAGAAGTAAACCAAATACTTCACAAATTATTCCATGAAACTGAAAGAGATGAATCCTTTGAAACGCCTTTTATTAGTATAGTATCAACATAATACCGAAACCAAATAAAGGTCCCTCAAGAAAAGAAAATTACAGACCATCATTGATGAATATAGATGCAAAAATTCTAAACAAAATACTAGAGACACACATTCAAAACCACATCAAGAAAATTGTACACCATGACCAAGTTATTTTCATCCCAGGAAAGCAAGTGTGGTTCAATATATGAAAATCAATACATGTTATTTACATAACACATAAATAGAACTAAGGACAAAAATCTCAAATCATCTCAACAGATGCTGAACAGGCACTTGACAAAATCCAACACCCATTCAATTTAAAAACACTGCAGAAAATCAAAATGGAAGGAACTTATATACAATAAACCCAATGCCAACATCAGATTGAGTGGGGAAAAACTGCAGAAATTCCTGCTAAAATTTATTTAAACCCACAAATGACCCCCAGTTGCCAAAACAACCTTGAGAAACAACAAAATCAGGGATATTATACTTTGTAATTTCAAAACATGTTACAAAGTTACTATAATCAAAATGGTAAGATACTGGCTTAAAGACAAATATATACACCAATAAAGTAAAATAATATAGAGGTCATAAATAATTCCATGCACATATGGTTAACTTGTCTTCAGCAGAGTGCCAAGAAAAAAGAATGGGAAATGGGAAATGGATAATTTCTCAACAAAGGTGCTGGGAAAACTGTATATGCATATATAAAATAATTAAATTGAATTATTTTACTACACGAACACACATCATTTCAAAATGGGTTTAAAAACTTAAACATAAGAGCTCAAATTGCCTAGAAGAAAACAGGAAAAGCTTCATGACATTGGTCTTAGCAATGACTTCTTAGATATGTGCACATTCAAAAGCAAAAACAGGTAAGTGTGATTATGCCATGCTGAAAATATTTTGCATAGCAAAATAAGTAAGCAATAAAGTTAAAAGGCATTCTATATATTAGGAGAAAAATATATAAACCAGATATCTGATAAAGGGCCAATATTCATACTATATAAGGAATTCCTACAGCTCAACTGTTAAAAAAAAAACAAAAAAAGAGGAACCTGATTTTTAAAAAAAAGATATACAGATGACCAATAGGTATATGAAAATGTGCTTATCAGGGATATGCAAATTATCATCACAAAGAGGTACCACCCCACACTTGTTAGAATAGCCATCATAAAAAATAGGCTAGTAAATGAAAAATAAAACATGTTATAGAAAAATGATTCCTTGTGTACTCTAAAAGGGAATGTGGAATGATGTAACCAACCTATGGAAAATAGTATGAAGATTTCTCAGTAAGTTAAACTATATTTATCAAATGATTCAGCAGTCTCATTTCTGAGCATTTATCCAAAAAAAATTGAAATCATTATCTTGAAGAGATATGTACACTTCTATGCTTATTGCAGCATTACTCAAAATAGCCAAGAGGTGGAAACGTCCTACCTAGCCATGACTGGATGCCTGCATAAAGAAAATACAGTAAATGCAACCAATGGGGTTTTACTCAGCCACAAAGACGAGAATTTCATCATATGTTACAACATGGATAAACTTGAAGGGCATTATGCTAAGTGAAATAAGGCAGCATCAAAAGAATGAATACTGTATGATTCCACTTACATGAGGTATCTGAAGTAGTCAAGTCAAACTTATAGAAGCGGAGAGTAGAATGTGAGTTGCCAGGAGCTGAGGGAGGGGAAAATAGGAAGTTGCTGTTCAATAAAGTGTCTGACATGCAGGAATATATGAAATTTACCAAAGATATGGAAGATATAAGAAAAAAAATCAAATGAAAATGTTAACTTTTTAAAAAACACAATGCCAAGCTACATGTGGTAATCCCAGTACTTAGGAGGCTAAGACATGAGGATCGCAGGTTCACAGCCAGTCTCAGTTACTTAGTGAGTCTCTCTGCAACTTAGTGAGACCCTGTTTCAAAACAAAGAATAAAAAATAGGGCTGGGAGTATAGCTCAGAGGTAGAATGCCCCTAGGTTCAATCTCCACCACTGCAAACAAACAAACAAACAAAAAAGTCAGAGATAAGGAATTTTATTAACACACTCATAAATGGACTTGACAGAACTAATAAGTAACCAGTGAACTGACTTCATAAGTCTGTCTTAGATGATATTGTAACTTTATAAATTTATCATTTAAAACTACTGATTCTCTTAGTTATATTTGTCTTCTGAAACCTGGCATCTTTTATTATGCAATATTTTTCAAAACTATATATTTTTAATATGTTTTTATTGATACATTGCAGTTACACATCATAAAGTAGCTCAGAGTGACAGGGACATATATGCACATTACCAACATTCTCATAAGAAAATCCTCCAAGTATTAAAAAGCCAAGGCAGGTCATGATGGTAATTGAAGCTTTCCAAATTTTAACTTTGCTTGAAATCTCAAGTTTTATCATTAGAAGTAAATATTAACAGTTACTTTGCTCAATGTAACAGTTCACTTCATTAATTTTTTTCAAGAACATAGCTGCCAAAGCCAATTGTGGATAATCATAGTTTATCTTAAGATATCCAACAAAAAAGTAGCTAGTTAAACTCATAGCTCAAATACTGGTGAATCTCCTTAGACAAATGAGCAATTCAGTATACATAACTCATATTTCACCAAATAAAATATAAAAAGATATGCAATAAAGGGTCAATATTTAATAAAATTAATGATATCATTAAGGTCACTCTTATTGAAACTGGGCATTCCTAACCTGCCACTGCATTGAGTAAACACCACAGTAATAACCAGTCACACAGTTCTGTATCCCTGCATCATTCATGCTATGGCATCAGCAATTCTACCCATCGTTGTCTTTCTGTATCAGTGCAAACTTCAACTCAGTTAAAAGGACAACAATATCTTAGTATTATCAAGAAAGTGATTTTTACCTCACAGACCCCTTGAAAGGGTATTGGAGACCCCAGGAATTGACAGACCACTTTTTGAGAATCACTAATACTGATAGCTTTTTTGATATACTTTTAATGGTGTGTTATACGTCATACAGAGGTATAGAGTGGTAGGAACACACATGCACACAACTCATGGAGCACCGCCCTCCAGGTCCCATCTTCTTCTTTCCTTCTCCCCATATATGTCTTTGAGATTGGCATTAGTGATTTGGACATAGCATTATTTCAACTATTACCTTCTTTGCAATTCTATTCCTCCTCCTCCTCCCCTAAACCTCCTATATCACTCCATTGAAGTCTCTGCTTCTCTGAGGTTACCCTTGTTTCCCAATTTCTACCTAGCTTCTACATAAGAAAAAACATACAACTATTTACTAGAATGGCAATCATCAAGAACACAAACAATAATAAATGCTGGTGAGGATGAAAGGAAATAGAAACTTTTAAACTCTGTTGATGGGACTGCAAACTATGGGTACAGCCACTATGGAGATCAGTGTGAAGGTTTCTCAGAAGATGGGGAATGGAACCACTATATGGCTCATCTATATCTCTCCTGAGCATCTTTCCAAAGAAACTGTAGTCAGAATATTATAGTGATACATGTATATCCATTTTTATAGCAGCAATTCAATAGCCAAGTTATGGAACCAGCTTAAGGGTCCATCAACAGATGAATGGCTTAAAAAACTGTGGTATATACACACAAGAATTTTACTCAACCATAAAGAACAAAATTATGTCATTTTCAGGAATTTGAGAATATTATGCTCAGTGAGATTAGAAAACTAATGTCTTAAGACGCTGATCTAAAGTTCATTCTAATTATGTGAACTGCAAAAATAAATTCATTCTAAAAACACAAGATTTTTATAAGCTTCAGAAAACATTTGTTTGTTTATTAAAGTGCTGGGAATGGGGATTGAACCAAAGGCCTCATGCATACTAGTCAAATGCTCTACCACTGAGCCACATCCCCAAACCCCTTCAAATGAGATTTTAAGAACTGTCCACATCTTGGTCAGAATTAAACAATGTATATCATTATAACATTATTTAAGTAGTAAAGAAATTTAGATATTTTAATCAACAGGAGAAAAAAAACTTGCCATGCAGAGAGGAACAAATTTTAAAATGGCCAAAATGAACTGGATATGCTAGTGCACACCTGTAATCCCAGTACTTAGGAGGCTGAGACAGGAGGATCATAGGTTCACAAAATAATATAGAGTCGGGAATGTGCTCAGAGGTAGACTGCACCTGGGTTCCACTCCTAGTTACACACACACACACGCACACACACATTACACATACACACACAATGGTCAAAATGTTTTCCTTGTTTGGGGTTATCTTCCTTCTTAAGGACAATGAGATTTGTATTTTTTAAATGTATTCTTCTCTTCTTTTTTCTTTTTCTTTTTTTTTAAATTTTTTATTGTAGTAACTCGTGCAACATAGCATACATCTTTGTTAAGTACAAATTGTTAACAACATATTTGCACACAATTCTCATTTGACCCCTTCCCCGATTCCCTCCCCATTCCCTCCCCCTCCCTCCCCCTCCCTCCCCCTAAGGTTCACTTCAGTGAGTGACCTTGATATGATTGTGTAGGTACATCATGTGCATTAGGGTGTCCCTCTGCCCCATAAATCCACTACAATTAAATCAATTTCTTTGCTTATCGAGGATCTCTCTTTTTCATCTAGAGACCCTCCTATGCCCCATCTTCTCCCTAGCATCCACATATTAGGGAGAACATATGCTTCTTAACTCTTTGTGACTGACTAATCTCACTTAACATAATGTTTTCCAGTTGCATCCATTTCCCTGCAAAGAACATGATTTTA